>JAGDQP010000605.1:25592-112492 GCA_022664845.1 Lepisma saccharinum | reverse complement strand
GGTCGGACGCGACAATGTCCATGATTTTATCGACATTTTCGACACGTGGCCTTCCAGTGCGTAGTCCATCTTTGACGTCAAAATGACCGGCACGGAATCGACGAAACCAAAATTGCGCGTGATTGGCTGTTACAGTATCAGGACCATAAACACTATTCACATTTGCAGCCGCCTGGCTTGCGTTTTCGCCTTTATCGAAGAAAAACTGTAAAATATAGCGTATTTTCTCTTTGCTGGTGTCCATTTTGACGAGCGCTCACACAACACTGAGTCAACTCATCACAACTATCTGAACAGTGTTTGTAGTACGCAATCTCATCGTTTGAACGCCATCTCGTTGAACCCGATCGGACTTATACAACGCGAGATACAGATCACTGAAGCCATCTATTGGCAAAATAATGGATTACTTTTTACTACACCAGATATCTTGTTTTAGTGAGGAAAAACAAAAATGTGTTGAAATAATAGCCAGGAATCTGAAAGAAAAGTCTATTTAATATATATATATATATATATATTTAGATCTGACTTTGTAAGAAACAATGTTCATCGTCAAACCCTGTGGTCCAATGCAGTGTTGGGCACGTTACTTTTAAAATGTAACGCGTTACAAGTTACTTTACCCACTGTCAAAAAGTAACGCGTTACCAGTTACTTTACTCGCTTTCAAAAGTAACGTGTTACGTTACTTAATAAGTAACGCGTTACTTTGGCACCGATCAATTCTTTTGACCCTGATTACATACCCAACACATGCATACCTACAAATACATTAAACCTTAGACTTCGAAAAAATCTAGAAAAATTCTAAGAAATATTTATTTCTTGACAAGGAATCGTGTTTGTTTCTTTGCAAACAACAGCTGAAAAAGTAACGCAAAAAGTAACGTCATTACTTGGGGGGGGGAAGTAACTCTTTATCCGTTACAGTTACTTTCAAAATATTCTAACGCGTTACAGTAAGTCGTTACTGAAAAAGTAACGCGTTACTTGCGTTACTTTACTCCTCAAGTCTGGTCCAATGGTTAATGCTAAGAATCGACAATGTTGAAGTACAGAGGTTCGAAGCTTGGTGCCATCCATCCTCACTACGGTGACCATATTTTCTCACAAGCAAACATACTGATGGGGCAGGAAAAAAGTCATGATTTTTTTTTCTTACATCATGTTTAAAATGTCAAAATATGTATCCATGCAAATGTTGGCAACTCGAGTGCAATTACTTTCCAAGATATCGGTGATATAAAAGTTAGATTCTTGTTTCTGGAGACTGGAAATAACCTTATATTTTTTTAATTGCTAAAAGAAATAGAAGACAAATACACAGAGAAGGATACTGGGTAGAACACGCTACCCGTTGGAGGGTTTGTTTATCAGGGCCACCATCTTGAAGTCCGCCATATTGAATCTAGATTAATTTTCTTAAATGGGAAGGAGGTGACATGTCATTTTTGGATAGAATTTCACGAGAAACATGTTTCTGATTTCAGTGTTGCCATAAATCTATTGTTGTCGGAGAAAAAGTTTTGTGACTCTAGTCTTAACTCTAGTCTAAAAGGACGTAATAATCTTAAAACATCCATTTCGTTTTGAAATAACGAAGGAAATGAAATCCAAACGCGTATTAATTGTTCCTGGTTACAGAGCCCTGTCGATATGAAAAATGTAGGCATTTGGGTTTCATTTCCTCTGTTATTTCAAAACGAAATGGGTGTTTTTACGCTTTAGCCCAACCGAGTGTCACATACCCTTTTTTTCTCTCACAGCAATACATTTACGACAAAACTGAAATCAGAAACATACTTTGGCATTCTAAACATGGTAGGAAAAAAAAATAATAAGTTTTCCTGTCCCATCAGTATGTTTGTTTGTCAGTCAAAATTCGGGATTCAGTATAACCGGGATCTAATGGACTCTCCGTTATTAGCGGGTGGTTTGAGTGTTGACCGAAGAAAAAAGTTCTTATTCAGCCCATAAATATAGCTTGAAACTTACCTGAACTTCAAAAATTCCTTCCGGCAGGCCGACAGGCTGAGGTAGATTTCGAAAGTGTTTTTCATTGAATTTATTTGGGGTAAGTACAGAATAAAAACACTTTAAGTAAATATACTTTTATCATTTTATTTTCATTATAAAATTATAAATACGGTAACTAATTACCCTAATAGGTTGACTAATTACCGTGCAAACATTTTGTTATTAGAACTGACTGCAGTGATATTCCAATTGAAATTAACAGGCCCAATGAAACCAGCAACCTTATCTACCCCTAACGAAGTATGAGCGCTATCGAGAAACTAGTTATTGATTTATAGATTCATCATCAAGAGCTTTTCAAGCAAGGTAGGGTTTTAAAAATTTCGAATTTCCACCCCCACCCTCACTCGTACCCCCACAACCCCTGAATCGTTGGTATCACCGTAAACTTCTTAGGGAATACTATAATTCATGCAGACAAAGTTTCCCTATCAACTCCATAGGGGCTGATATATTTTTTTTTCAAACTTTCAACCCCCTCCTCCAACCACCCTCTTCGACCTATTTTGCTCATTAACGAACTTAGCCCTATATAAGACATGGTACCGATCTCAATAGGTAGATTCTTCTTCGAAATCTACCTAAAAATTAAACTTAAAAAAGAAATAACAACAACGTTCGAACTAAAATCAGTAGGAGCGTGATTACTGAAAAACAGAGTTATAATATCTAATGCATTTTAGAAGTCAAGTTCTGTGGCTGAATAACTGACATGAATAGCTACTAGATTTAAAATTATTTCTCCCAAATTATTAAAAATTATGTTAAATCGGTTGTTGCACACACTAAACATGGAAACCATTTTGTTTTCCATAATTTTTACTTTTTAAAAAAATATTGGATTTTAATTGAATTGTTTATTTTTCACAATCTCTGTCAAAAACATCAAATATGACATTAATAATAATATTTTTTAACACAGAAAGCATTAATATAAAAGATATAGAGAAATAAGTTTTCATAAAAATAACCTTTAAATTAGAGTCTTTTGAACTTTGTCAAATATTCCCGAAATTTTACACTGCTGGAGTGATCGATGTTGACTTTGTTCTTTTCTATACATTTCTCTGCAAGATTCGGAATTGTTTCTTTGTCATACATTCTATTGTCAATGATGGCTTCTCTGATCCCCAGAAATTATTAATTATTGAAAAAATGGCATCTATATGAAAGAATTTTTCCCAGGAAGTGACGGCAAGAATTCACACATTCAAGTTTGGGACGCTTATCTCTAGCTTATTTTCGTTTTTCAAGCGCTAACCATCTCTGATTTGTAGTTAATTTCAGTTTAACATACTTTGCAAATAGCCTGTCATTGAGGTAAGAATTAAGAAGGAGAGGGACTTGGCTACAGCGGCCTGCAAAATAAGCGTCCAATTTAACATGGATTTTTACACATTTTTACGAATATCATGGTTTCATATAGTTACTTCGAAAAAATGACTCAATAGCCCCTTCAATATACGTCGTGGTATTATGAAGGTACTTCAGTGAAGACCTTGCGAGCTTTTTTCTGTTTAGAAATAAGGAAAAATATAATCGAAATTTCCGTAAGGAAGTTGCTACATGGGTTATCAAAACATCCTTTATTTCTAAGAAAAAATACATCATCCAGCCTTCACTTCTATACCTTTACGATGCCATGTATTGTGTGTAAGGCGCTATTGAGTAATATTTTCGAAAGAATGTGATGAAACCACGATATTCCTAGAAACATGCGAAATCTATGTTAAATTAGATGCTTATTTTGCAGTCCGCAGCAGTTAAGTCCCTCTCCCTCTTAAGTACACACTGCTCATTCAACATATTGTTGAGTGATATAGATGATAAAGAATTTTCAAACAGTGTCCAACTCTGTTCCAAATCCTTTCACTTGGGATGTTCAAGATTAAACCATGACAGTTGATACAGGCGGTCCAGATTGCCTTATCACAGATCCAAGCAGCTGATGGAATGGAGTTCTTATAAAAAGCATAGGTTGTTTATTCCAGAGCTGCAAATCGCAAATATGTTTCTTTGAAACTATTTTTATTTTAAGCTTTTTGCGTGAGTGTGGCACGAAAGGGAATGTCTTTTTTGCATCTCCTCTAAAGTTGCAATCCGAACGCAGGGTTCTACTGTAGAAAGGCTCTGGTTTCCCAAATCAGGTACTTTAAACTTTGCTCGCCATTAGGGGATATGTGAATAGATGTAACGATGCAGCTTTACCTTTGAGCGCCTGTAGCTCCAAAATTAGGCCTATCTCGAAATTTCTTCAAAGGGACTTTTTTTTCTTGTTTTGAAATTTGAAATTTATTTAACTTTTGTACATTACAAGTTTGATTTGAATAATCACCTCCAGAAGTTTGGGGTTTTATTTCACGGACACTCTGTATATGTTAATGCACGTGTATGTTTCCTTTGAGTGTGTGTGTGTGTGTACCAACTGAATATGCACATAAACAGGACATATTGCACGTTCTTATGAGTAACGACTCATAAAAATTACAGATAACATTGTTTGCGGTTATAGAGAGATTACATACATAATATTTGGCCTCATCAATTGTATAGTCAAGTTAACGACCTTGAAAGAGTAGATTTCTTTTTATATTTTATAAGCAATACGTTCAGGACGGACTTATATCTCGTGCTAATCCATATATATTTAAAAAAAAAAAAATAAAAACGCCCGTCGAACTGAAGGCAAAGAATCTAATACACGTAGAGATGAGATATCTCTTCGGGACACCTGTGAGTTTCATTGTGTACAACGGGAGGAACTAGCAATGCGATGAAAATTTATCGGCATACAATAATCTAAGTTTGCATATTCGCTTCGTAGTATAAACTATTTTTTCTCAAATTTTCCAGAAATTTCAAGGTGCATGAAATAATTAAAAGGAAAAACAAGTGATTCTCCCCTAAAATGGTAGGTCCCCTTCATGTAAATTTAGTACTCTTCACGCATCCTAGAACGTCTAGAGTTTTCACTCAGTTGCTAGTTGTGCTGACTAAGGTTTTTCTAGTCCCCCCCCCCCACTGAATTACACCAAGTAAATGCCGGGATAATATCTTCAAAGTAGATGTTGTCCTTCACGTATCTTCTCCCTTCTATCTTTGTTTGAACCAAAGAAGCCTAACGGTCATAAATAAAATGCGATACTACTATTTTTAGGATATGAAGAAAGTACAATACTCAGATAGCATGCGAACTTGCAACAAGGTTCTCAGTGACTTCTTTTGTTTCGTTACACTTCTGCTGTGGTCTCAGTGCGATGAAGTCTCATCACGTGCAAGGAATGTTTCGTCGTAAGCTATCTTCGCCGACTCCCACATTTTACATGTCTCTTACAATCTGATGAAGTTAGTATAAATAACGCTTGGTAAGCCAGCTAGGGTGTGGGATTCCGTGGTCTGGTAACTACTGACTACAGCAAGGGATTGGTATGCCAGTGGTTCTCGGATAGATTCCCACCCTGGGCAACGTTTGAATGTCTTTCTTGTCCTGTCAAGGTCATGTCAACTTTGATTCTTGTAAACTAACTGCTTCATTCAACGTTGTTTAAATCGTTTTGGCTTGCTTTCCTAAGCTTGCATAAGTTGTCCCAATTATCAAAGTAAGCTTGATGCACATTTGAGTCAGGTCAAAATTCCTATGTAGAATAAGTATGTATTCTTTAATGAATGCAATCCACAAATTTTACTTGTGATTTGCTTTATTGGAAGTACTGTCTTATATAAGGTGTGATTCGAACCATGGCTGGTTTTGAACCCAAGACAGGGTGTGTAGAGACCAGCATGTGATGTCACTCGCCCTGAAAAATCAATCTTTCCCGCCAGTCCATCTGACCTTCACGGAATTCCAGTAATATAGGCCTACGACATATTGAAACTACAGCAAGAGCAAGTTAATACAAAGAAAAACATAATGTACTCCCATAAGCAAGTTTAAGCAAAGTATATCACTGCTAAACAAGATACACCCAGACCCCGTGGTATAGTGGTTACAATCGCCGACTTCGGTAAAATACTGGGAAGGCAGTGAGGTTTCGAGTGACTCTTACGCCGGCCATCTTGACTAAGATTTTCCTTTTTAGCCCTATTATGCGAATCCGGGACATAATCTGGACCACATGCCTTAGATGATGATACCTTCCCCATCTTTGTCTCGAAAAAAGTGCTCGCCTAGGGACGTCTTTCTCTGACATGTAGCACGTTTCGAACCCAGATGAATAGCCAGCCGATAGAAATGAAATTAAATAAAACTACTAAATTACGGAAAGTATGCTGTGCAGGGATTCCGGCAATCTTTTCAGTTTGGGGGGTGTAAAGTCAAAATTGAGAGGCTGTAAATGGAGTTTTGCATGGTATCTATCCATTTTTGAATGTTAAAATTTTAAAGTTGGGGGGGGGGTTCTTGTGAATTTGAGGGGTAACACCCAACACAGGGGAGAGGGTCTGGTGGAATTTTTGATGCTATGGCGCGAAAATCAAAAACAAAAGCAAAGGATCGAGAACATGAAGAAAGCACCTCTAGAAGGACCTTCATTGTTGAATAATCATGCGTAGGCCACGCACTTTGAATTTCCAAAACGTATGTCGTCACGGGAATAATTTGGAAATTACCTATCTTCATAATTTTGAGGGGAAACAATGAGCAAGATCCGAAAACTGCGTTAGTTTTGTCTCGAACACTTTCTGGTTTTTCAGTTTCTGTAGGTCTCTCCGGAAATTCCCTGACAAATTGGTAATATTTCCACAGACACTGTGACTCGTTTAATCTTCTTATCTCAGTTCTATGGCATGCTTCTTTTGTATTCCTACAAGATGATGTAGTAACACAATCAGAAAGAAAGTGTGTCCAAAATTTCCCACAATCTTTGTCGTTGTTCTCATCTGCAGGTCATAGCCCAAGGGTTTCTGACGTTTGATTCAGCCATCTCATCAGTCAGTCAGTCACCTTTTCTTTGATGTCCTGTCAGTGTCTTGAAAGCACGAAAACTTTCCGCGCAAACAGGGAAACCAGCATGAGTGATTGTGTCGGCTTTTGTTTCTTTTTTATCCATTTGTTTCTTATCTTCAAACAAAAGTCACAAAAACAAACAAGAAAAAAACAAATTTGAAGGACATTTGTATTATAATTGAGTTAATGAAGGGAGAATTTGATAAGACAGCATTTTGGTTCAAAAACAAGATTTCGGTCATACAATAAGCCGAATCCAAAATTCGATATTTTTCTGGGGCTTCCGTAAATCCAAGTAGTAAGCTGACCTCGATGGTCGTTTGGACCAGATCACTGCGTCGCCTTCCACTAGGTTGCGGGTTTGAATCACGCCCTGGACGTGGCTGATAATGTTTTGGTTTTAAATTAGTGTTAACCATAGAAATCATACACTTTTTAGAACCACAGAAATATCAAGTTATCATAGAATTTATTTTCTAAAAAGCGCTTAGCACGCCTGCTTTTTGCGCGTATGACCCAGTCCCCTTGGTTCAGGTGGCAACGTAGCGGAGTTTGCCTCGGCAATGGGTAGGTACACGGGTTTGAACTCCGTGGCCGACTATCCTGACTTTCTAGGGTTTCCTCTCAGTTTCACCAAGTAAGTGCCAGGATGGTACCTTAAATAAAATCCTGGCCGACACCTTCTCCATCCTCTACCTAGTCCATCCAGGCCTGTGCCAAAGATGCCCAAAGGTCTTAAATAAATTTAACTCTGTACACATGATGCCGTGTTCAAATACGGTAGGCGATTCACTAAATGGCAATATGTGCAGACTATGGGCTATGACAATATTTCAATTCAATATATTGATTTATAATTCTACTCACATACATACATACTTACACACATACACGTTTACACATAAAAATATACCGCATATAGCTTTTATTATCATTAATGGTAATATTCGAAAGTTTTGCGTTATATCAGTCCTTCAAAACATCATACAATATCTAAAATGTTCACAGACAACAAGGACCCATAGATAATTTTTCAAATAAAAACCATCTAATACTGGAACACAAATGACCACGAAGCAGACATGATCCTTAAAAGCAATAGATTCTCAACATCAACATTTATAGACTTTGGGTCAACCCCTTCATTTTCTCCCTTATAAAAACCACTATTCCATTAATATTATTTTATAGGTACTACATTGAATAAAATTACGTTTCAGATAAGATTTAAGTAAGTTGATATTTAATTGTTTGAGCTAATTTCGGTTGAGATTACAATTTTATTAATATTTACACATAGTACCCAAATATCTTGAAATTCATTAAAACAATCAATGTGAATTTTTGCAGTCATGATATAGAGAGTACGGTCAGTGCAATGTCAGAAGCTACACAGAGTTGCCAACTCAATATGTAATTATGTTAAGCATTCTGTCTCCACCTCTATTTCCTGAAGTTGGCGGTATTGCTTGACGGGAGAGGTTTATTAGATTCATCCTAAATAAGTAAATTACGATGTAGTGCCATTTGAATATATATTGAGTTGGCAACACTATATAACTTATGACACATTAGGAACAGGCTGTACTGTTTCCAAAAAAAAAAAAAAAAAGCTTGGCAGGTTCAAATATTAAGTTTAGATAAATATCACTCTATGAAGATGTCATTTCGTGATACCGATTCACACTGACCGATATTGTTCCGTTGTGTGTGTGTTCGAGAAAGCGTATAAAACTTCGACATGCTCCCTGCTTAAAATCAGTCTGTAATAAAAAATATTGTGTGTCACCACATTACGTGTCTGCGTTAATGAAGTCCATAATTATACTTCAATTTTAATTTTTATATATTGCCCTTAGGCATCTAAGACTCGCAGACCAGATTAGGGGAAGGGAAAGGTGTAGGCCAGGGCCTAAGGTGAAACCATCCCGACATTTCCCTGGGGTGACTGAGGAAAACCCTTTGAATAATTTCAGTCATAATGGTCGGGCGCTGGAATTGAACCCACGACCTCCCGAATGCTAAGCCAACGAACGCCACGGCCGCTCGGTGTATTGTTCTAGAAGGATTCAATATCCGATTTTTCTCAATCTCGATATGTCGATTTTTCAAACTATCGATGGATATATCGAAATATCACACATACTTATTTAGTTATAATGTCGATTTTGTTAAATATCTGGTTTCTAGTTTGTTTAAAATTCCATTTTTCTGCTTGTCAGGGGCATCATACTTGTTTTCGATATTTAGGATAAGTTTCCATTACCGCAGCGGTGTTACTGTGTACTGTTACTAAATCTACCCACTGTCTTTCGACAAAACACACAACTTTCGACACGTCATGTTCTAAGAACATTATGATTGTCGAACTGTCAACAATGAGGCATTGTCCTGATCGTTCTGACGAACAGAAGTCTTCTTTTTTTTTTTTCCAAAGCTCAATGACATGGTTTACAGTATTAATAATACATCACCAGAGAAAAGATTTGTTTTGTTTATTAGGAACTATGGGTGGTAGGTAAATGACTCAACCAAGAAAATGGAATCCGTTAGGAAACACATTCGAGGATTTTGATGAGCAAAAATCAACGGGAACTTTCTTTCTTAAGTAATTTTTCAAGTTTGATGTAGTAATAACTGATGACAAGCATTTTGTCAACTGTCCTTCACATTCATACAAGATATTATGACATTTTGATTGTCTGTTTTGGTATATGAATCAGTTTCTTCAGCGGATTTCCCATAATTCCTTTCTCTCCCCATCTTCTGTATATTTTATGAGTAGGTATATCTTTCTGTTTTATCAATTTTTTTATTTTATTGTTCTGGCAATATTGACATTGGTCCTCCGCGCTACGAAATCATTCAAATGTCTTGTGACTTTTTTTTTTCACTTGGTAGTGCATGTCTCAAACTTTTGTTTACAGTGGTTTCCAGAATTACAGTTTGAGAAGAAAAGTAAAGAAATAAAGAATACAAAGCCTTTCTTGGAAGGTCAAACACAGTTTATGAATAAGTTAAACAAACTAATAACTGAAAACGTATTTTTTTTTTACGACCATGAGCTCGTTTTTCTTTTCTGTTTTTTTTTTTCACAAGTGACCATAACGTTCACAAGTATTCCTTTGTTTGTGTTTAACTAAAATCAATTCGACTGTATAGTCAGTTGAGTACGTGAAACCATCGAGCTCCATGTAACGATATTGGAGTGATCGGCTAATGTCCAAAGATAGACGCTAGAGCAAATACTTAACATCTATCGTTCACTTTCAGTCTAATGCAGTATGGACCAAATTTTCAGTTATGTCACAGTTTTATATGCTTGATGTCACTGTGTGGCCTTTTATTTTTTTTTAATTATTGAGTTACTTACTTACACGGATCAGTACGTATAAGGGTACATACTTTAAATAATACGTGTTTTGCAAGAATTAAAATATAAATAAAAAACAGGCCACACAGCTATAACAAACGTAAGAAACTGAGTTAGAACTGAATATTTTGGTCTATATTGGTTTAGAATTGCTTTTAGATAGAGATCAATGCGTGAAACTAAAGTTGTAAACGAAAGGCAAGGCACCAGCATGTGTTTTGTACTGCACAAGTAATTGCGAAGTTTTGAATTACAGTTTGAATTCGAATTTATGGTCTTTTAGTATCTTTCACTAAGGTCGCAATTGAGAAGTGTCATCTTTCTCCATTTCAAGAAGCATATTTTTAAGAATAATATTTTCAACATTCATTTACATTGTAAATAAACATGCTTGTACCTCTGTTGATTTACATACTGGAATGTTCGACTGCATTACAATTCAAGTTAGCCAGACACAAGAGGAAGCACGTAACCTCATTTGTTCGCTTATAGTTTAATCCAAAGGGAACAAACTTTAACTTCTCATGCAGTTTTGTACGCTTTTTGGCATTGTGTTGACCCTACTTTTGTTTATGCTCGATTTTTTTGCAAATAACGTGAACATTATTTTACAAGTTGTGCATAATCTCAGAATTCGATGTGCATTACCTAATATTTTTTTAAAAATATTCTGATGCGATAACGTTCTACTCAGAGACAACAAGCGCACAAACTCAGGACTGAAAGTTCGATCCATTTGCAGAGGAACACAGTTTGCTCCAGTATTGTAAAGTACATTTTTTTTTTTAAAGGAAGGCAGTTTTGCTAAAAGGAGGACAGAGTAGAATAGTTTGGTTAAAGAAAAGGGCAACTGTAAATATTATTTTTTAAATATTTTAAAAGTAATATAGTGGAACAGTGTAGAAGCACTCTTTATTTTCAAATTGGAGTTTTTAGATGGTAAATGAAATAAAATTTTATATTATTACTCTCCTGCTATTACCGTAATAGAATGTAATGAAAATGTCAAACGATTAGCAACAAATATATCATTTGCTTGATATTTCGGTAAAAAAAAAAACATATTGAAGATTAAGCATTCAGGGGTGTCCATTCACAGAAATGTTAACGCTAAGGACTGCTTTCCTTGGAAGCTTGCGTTGCTTGCTATCAGTAGCGAATTCTCGGGATAGACAGGGTAGACAGTGTCTACCCATTTTTAATAAATAAATTGAATTACTTTTGTATTCACTGCTAACGAGCTTTTATCTGATTTTGACTTTCATTACCAAAATATAAGATATTTATTCCCGTATGTAACATACAGGTTATAATGTTAAAAATGAAGAATAAAATGTGTAAAACGTGCTATATTCTACAACTTTCAAAAGTACTGTAAACGCTTCTTTAGCTCCAAAATGGCTGGTTGCTTTTGTTCCCTCTGTACTCTATAGCGACGCAAAGTAGCAGCAGACGACAGAGATCTTGGGCGGAGATGAGTGAGAGATTCGAGCAGGGAGTGAGGGAGATAGTTCTCAATATGTCTTGGTTCAGTAGCTTGGCACGTGACTCGCGCTCACAGCCGTATTGGTTATATTCAAGGACTTTAAAGAGCTTTTCTTGCTGTGACCGGCTGTGACACGTTGGTCACACGCTTTGATAGAAGACATGTCTCTCCTCATATAGCACATGCACTTCAAGCTTTCCGCGGGCAGCGAATTAAAATGTACGAAAGCGTATTGTTCAACCTGGGGAGTGGGAACTGAATAGAAATTTAAAATAATAGTAAAATATTTATCGCTGTACACATTTACTTGAGTGCTGGGTTGTCAGAAACGATATTTAATGACATAGAGATTGTTTTGTTTTTTTCCTCAAATAAAATGAGTGTAGAGGATGGAAAACTTCGTTCCCAAAATCACTCTACTTGTGACTTGTACGTGGATAGCGGATTGATTCTTGCTAAATTATTCTTGTATTTTGTGTAGCTAATTTGTAACTAAATCTAGGATAATTTATATCTTTGAATGTTTAGGAAATTTAATTTAGCTAATAAAAATTATAACTTTCCATTTGTTGATGTAGGGCTTGCCATAACCCTTCGTTCCGTAGCTACAAAATCGCAAGCGTTTACCACCGGTAAAATAGACTATCAGTCACTTTTGTTTTCTGAGTTGACTTAGATCACCTCAAGATACTTAATTATATTTCTAAGGGAAAAAATGAAATGTCTACCAGCCAACTAAGATAGGTTTGGAAAAATTTTCTGAAATGTTTTTCGTTGAAACCAAGAAGTAAAGTAAAAATCGAGCGACTTTTATGCAATGAAAGATGACTGAATTTATACTGTTGGACTAAAGTATTTTGAACTGGCTGTTGCTACAAAATGAACAATAACATCTGCAGTAGTGAACATAAAACTCTCGCACGAATCAAGTTGTTACTTTACGCGTAGTAAGACCGTGATTACAGAGAGAAACAGATGAGTATGACATTGACGAGATGAAAGTGGGAGTTCGGAGCTTCCAAATTTTCATTCCTGGTGTTTTCTGTTTTTTACTTTGGTATTTCCGTGGAGGAATAAAATTCCTATCGAAGGCCCCATCCAGGCATTTGCCTGGTTGCGAAGGTGAGGCTCGAACCCATGCCCCTTCTCTAGCGTTTTTCGGCGCGATGTAATTATTTGACTATAGGGGGTAGGTGCATGCTTTGAATAATCTAGCAGAATTTAACTGAGGTAAGCAAGCTGCACAGTTCGTAATTGCCATTTTTTTTTTCAATATTATGCTATATGTTCAGAGGAAAAGAAAGTTTTATTTAACATTGTTTATTCCACGCTTCGCCACTGCTTGCGATTTGGGTGAATAGCGAATTGAAACATATGTTACACTTAGAACACGCAATATTCAGCAATAAAACACGTGCTTCAATTGGCTACTCACCCAAATCGCAAACTTTCATGAACATCAGCCCTAATGACGTTAGTTTGGAAATCTCGTGCCATCGAACAATTAATATTACTTACGAAAACTTAGAAGTTCGATCAAATACCGGTAGAGGGCACGATACTAGCGATCCTTACGATTGAAGGTGAATAATGAAAAGAAGCCATTTTGAAGTAAAATAATAGGTAATACTTCTTGTCGGTGGTCGCAATTGTCGTATATTCATCCGTTTCTGCCTTGTCTTTACCTTTTTTGTCTTATCGTATGATTATTAGTCGCTCTACATGAAGTTCACGAACATAATGCTACAATAGCTCCGTTTTAACCAAGAACAAATTTTACGGAAAAGTTAATGGCAAAAAGTAAATGATGAAGATAGGCTGAAGTTTCGGGGAAAATGTCCTTTGCGTGCTACTTGAAGGTCACAAGTTCACTCAAACAAAATCAGTTTGAATCATCCTACAAAATAGAGGACCATAGACTTTAAACATGCAGAGGACCAAAGGTGTAAACGTCAAGGACGCTAGAAAAGATAATCTGTGACTAGGCAAGCCAAATAATTCATTGCGTTGCAGTGAGTCAAAAGACTTGATTCGTAGAAAAGAAAAAGAATATAATGATTTATAATTTCAGTCATGGCAATATGGCTGGTAATCTAATCTTCGGGATGTGGTCAACAACTGTTGAAATAATTTCACAATGATCGTCAATGGTTCTCTTTAAGGCTATCGTCTACGTTTCTTGAAAGTTCTATCTTCCCCATGTTAAAAAAAAAATACTTCATACATCACTCGGCTAGTGTTACACGAAGAGGGATGCGGCTTGTCCCTGGTCATAGAGAAACTATTTCAGCATGCAATATGCCTATTTGCGTTTTTATAAATAGCAATTTATGACTTAAATAATTAAATATATGTTAACAATTTTTCTTCTCAAGTAGAAGTAAAAGGAGGGGAGAGATTAGCAAAATAAGGCTATCGCAGAATAAACAACCAACACAAACACATCACAAGATTTCTGACATCAAAATAAGAGAAACAAATAGACCATCGTTCGTGTAAATGCGTTTCATTTCGGTACTTCTCTCTCTTTTACAAAATTCCGAATACGCCATCATGAATAAGTATGTGAGGCAGCATGTGATACCGGTCGATGTCATATATACAGAGTGATAACGTAATTCACCGACAAACTTCGAGAGTTGATTATTGAAGAAAGTTTGAATTCGGCCTCGTTTCGGAGCTAGAGAGTATAAAGTAAGCACGGTAACGTGAGAAATGACATAATGTTTCCATAAATAATGACTCAAGGCTTGTCGGCTCCCGACTTTTATCGCCACCACTCTGTATAGAGAGTAACTTTGTTCTTCAGGAATGCATGAAAATGTCAGCATTTCTTGCTTTTATGAAAAGGAATTCCAGTCTTGTGATATTAGCCAGCCGCCATGGTCCAGGCGGTGGCGTTACAGACTTCGGAGCGGCATTGGGGAGGCAAGAGGGTTCGAGTCCGTGTGCCGGCTATCCTCACTGAGGTTTTTCCATGTTTTTTCTGTCACACCAGGCAAATGCCGGAATGATGCTTTCAAATTAGGCCCTGGCTGACATCTTACCGCATCCTCTCCTCCGATCTGAGCATTAGATGCCTAACGATCATTAAATCAATTCAAATTCTTTGTCTTATTAAAATTCGATAAACAGACTACCAACATTGTCAAAATGAAATATTTATTATATTATAACACCATTTATTTATTTACACCGACAATGTCTACTTTTATACGAAACACACTTTCCTTTTGTTTTAGTGTCCTTGTCCATCTGCTTCTTTCTTATTGCTTCCATAATACGTTGTGCTTCTCTCATTGACTTGTTCTGACAAACGGATCGCGGGTCTACTAGCTCAGGTAAACTGCATTCCCGATGAAAGGAAAACAGTTCATCCAGAATCTTGATTATGAAAGTTTCCTCTCTTCTTATCTTCAAGACAATGATTTCTTTCGGGATATACACAACTAAGTAATACCGTTCCACTTTCACGCAGTGTAACTGTATCTGTATTTGGTAGCAATACGGGTGTTTTTTTTTTGTTTTTTTTTGGAAAGTGTGATTTCTTCTTTCTGTGTTTTCTTGTCAATCTTCTTGTATAATGGGAAGTTTCGCACAATGTCGCAAGTTTGCGAAATACTGACACAATTTCTCGCTGAATAAGGAAATTTGATTTCAATAATATATCGGTCATTATTTTCTTCATTCTGCACAATACCGTCAGGGAGCTCCGCGAGAAACGGATGGTCTGCATCAATGAAGAGTCCGAAACGTTGTATTTTCACACCGAATTCTTCATATTTTCGCCGCACCGCGTCGTCTTGATCATTTTCCCAATCAGTGGAAAACTTGATACAAGGCCAAGCTAAAGACAAAATATTCCAGCTCTTCCTGGCGCATTTCATTAGATTTATAATCATAATATTGCATTTCATGTTTATTAATTAATACCTTGTAATGCACTTACTTGGACAGAAATTTGTGGGAGGGGCAGGGGAGGACTTTTCACATTCTTAGGACTTCGGAGAAGGTGATCTTTCTGCCTCCTTTCTCCCTCGTGTACGGGACTGACTGTATTGTGCTCCCTTCTATGCTGTTTTTACTTAAACTTTTTAAATTGAAATTGGGGGACAGCTGCCCACTCTGCCCCTCCTTTGGGTGCACGTCTGTGTCTTCAATATAAATCATTTTTAAACAACTATCGAAATTTATGTATTTATCTATAATATATTAAAAAAATAGATGGTTGTATCTGTGTATGTTCCACCATAAATCTCGAACGCCTGGACCAATTTCAACCAAGGTTGCTACACATACTTACAATCTGGAAACAAATACTGTGGAGCAACTGGCAACACACCCCTCGCATCCCTTCCCTAGGAGTGGGGTGGGGCTAGAAGTTTACGAGAAATAAGGTTCTGAAGTCAGTTTTGCCGTAAATGTAGTCTAATATTATGAGAAATAAAGGTGTGTGACGCTAGTATGGGGTAATGATGCTATAGCCTGGAATACCCATTTCTTCTCGAAATAAAGATGGAAATGAAACCTGAATGCATACAGATTGTTTCTGAGTATAGTGCTCTATCCATATTGATTTGTAGGCATTTAGGATCCATTTTCTTCGTTATTTCAAGGTGAAATAAGTGTTTCCAGGCTATTGCATCATTACCCCATACTAGCGTCACACACCCTTATATCTCACAAGATTACATTTACGGTAAAACTGACTTCAGAACCTTATTTCCCGTAAAGTTCTAGCCCAGAATGGTATATTACAAGACCCCATTCTCATTTAAGAAAATCAATCGGGATTCAATATGGCGGACTTGGAGGTGGCGGCCATGAAGAATATACCCTCCACAAGGCAACACCTTCCACCCATTATTATGTATTTCCTTTCCATTTCTTTCAGCAATTTAAAAATATGATGGTATTTTAACACTTTTATATCACTCTCCACAGGCAAGAAGAATGTATCATCAATATCTCCCAAACCAATTCCGCTCGGGTTGCCAAAATTTTCATGCGCGCATATTTTGACATCCTAATCATGACGCAGTAAAAAAAATCCTAACTTTTTTCTGTCCCATCACGATGTTTGTTTGCTAGTATTCGTGTGCCATTCTACCCAACTCTACACTTGTACCAGTGTGGGTCTCTGCTGATTATGAGTACAGCGACGTGCAGCTATCAGTGTCATTTGACTGTCTGTCACCGTAGTGCGCGGCTTTCAGTGTAAACTAGCGCGATATTCATAAATATTGTACGAAAATCAATACTATCCAAAACTTTTCCCGACAATTTCTCTTCAACCACTGGCCAATGGCACCTAATATTTTACACAAACTCAGTTTTTATGCTGATTTTAAATATGTATATCTCTTCTAGATCTGAGGGTACACTTGGACTAGTGCTACCTGTTAGTTTTACCATTCGACACCTCACAGGGGTGGGGTGAGGGGGCGAAAAACCTCTGGATAACGCACCAACGGGCGGGAAATAAGCTAGTATTAATACAAGCGGAGAGCACTTATAGCATTCACAATGAAAAGGAAGAAAAGTTATAAATATCCGAAGAAATAATTTCTTTTTTCAGTGTGTAAGAAAAAGATTTCGATATACAACACTCATGAAACTTCTCAATTTTTATTTTCTAACAAATAAATATTGTACGTTGGTTCGTATCCCGATAGATCCGAATTTGCACTTGTAATTAAAATCCAGTATTGCATAATTAGGCTTGCCAGACGTACCGGTTTTGAGGAAATGTTCCGTCGGACCAGGTGGTTTCGTCTTTTGTCCCGGTGAGATGAAAAGTAATGGCATGTACGTCTATAATAATTATCATTCCTAATTTAGGTATTTATTTATTTGTTTTGAATTACACACTAGCAAGGTTAGAGTCTCTCTTACACCTAACTAGAACCAATAGCTAATTACAGTAAAATTAAACTTAAGCGTAACAAATGAACATTTCGAGATTGTACAATAAGGAACAGAATATATTTCTACAACTTACTATAAGGAAGTATTTATTCCCCACCCCAACACACACCTATACGTATTGACACTCATTGTGTGAGATGTCCCGGTTTTGAGCTTGAAAAATCTGGCAAGTCTAACATAATAGAATTAAACATATCCTCTACACTGACTCTCTTGTTTACCCGAAAGCGCTAATGCTCTTATCTCATTCCATCTATCTCAACGATACAAGAATGTCAAATGCCCTGCCCCTTTCCTGCTCCCACCGTTGTTCTTTTCACCTGGAGTCTTCCTCATATTTTCCCTCCCATCCTTTCCCTCCTGAAAAGAAAAATAGTTAACAGAGATTTAATTATTTAAGTGGTAAATTGCATTTAAAAGAAAACACAAATAGGCAAATGGCACGCAGAAGTGGTTTCTCTATGACCAGGGACAATCCGCATCTCTCTACGTGTAAAACTATCCGAGTGGTGTATGAAGTAACTTCTTAACATGAGGAAGATAGGACTTTTAAGAAACGTAGACGATACCCTTAAATCTTTCTACCGTCGTTATGTAAAGACTTGACTTGGTTTGATTCTGTAGTTCATTTGACTCTAGTTGTAAATTCTGGTCACATTTCCATTCATAGTTTCAGGACAAGATGTTTTTTGGAAGTTAGATGTATAATGTTCAAGGCCTTATGTGCACTTATCGCTTTCCAGGAGGAAGGAGGAGTCCATTAGCAGAAACATTAGTGCTAATGACTTTATTTGGAAGATCCCGCGCCATCGAACAACTAATAGTACGTATAAAAACTAAGAAGTTTGAGGGGAAACCTGTAGAGGGCCCGATTTAAGCGATCCTAGCGATTGGAGGTGATGGGAAATTAAAGAAAGCCAATTTGAAGAAGAAGAAAAATATCACAGCACTTGAGATCATACTTCTTGTTTGGAAAGTATTGGGAACAATATATATTTGTTAAAGACTTTAAAAAAATGCAGATCATATAAATCTTCGATGAACGCTTAGCATAACGTCCTTCGAACTTATACTAAGCTGTTCGCAATCTACAATATCTTGCAAGTGACGTCACACACCATTCAGCGAATGAGGATTAAAGCATGGGTATGGTCTGCCTATTATTTATATATCTTGATTATGTTCAATTGGATGAAACCTGCGCCGCGTCATCTCGGTTCTTTCTGTCAGTTGAATGTTTCGTTAAAGTTACTGGTGACATTTGAATTTGAAATTTATTTATGGATTTTTAAAGAAACTTCAGCTCAGGCCAAGACACTACTGTGGACACGTTTTGTAGAATTGTCAAAATTCGTATTAAAGCGAGTATAATAGTGTTTTCGGGTCAGAGTTGATGGTCACTGATTGTGAGGAGTAGTTGGTCTTCCAGATAGGTTGTCTGCTTTTAGGTATGATCGTCCACAGACTGTTTCATTGTATTCAAATAAAATCCAAGAACAAATTAACAATTTGAATCAAGTGGACGCTGGTTAATACCATCTTAGTTGCGAAACGCAACTGATTCATTGGTAATAGAGTTTATTCATTGAAAACAAACAAAAGATATGCTAAAAGTTTTCAACCATATCACTAATAAGCACTTTTGTTTTGTTTACCTTAAAACCAATCATACCTGTAATCTTTTTCAAAAAATATATTGCCAGTTGCTGTGCATACTTGGAAATTTTTCATTGGGTAATTCCCGCAGCGGAAAGTATCACGTTGCAAACTTATTATTATTATTTAAATTATTGCTACATTCTTTCCTGTAAGAAGACATTATCACACCAAATAATTGCATGCTATATAACTTGTTGTGAACCTCCTCTTACAACCACCCACCTTGGCATTGACTGCACTGGCATCTATCTCCTCCAGTGTGTAATTAAAATGTACTTTGAAGATTTGTTGGTCAATAATACTTGTTTTGTTGTTGTTGTGACTTGTTTGTGTTTATGGGTTCATCGCTTTCTATTGCATCTGTCCCTTCCATGTTCTCTCGCACACACACATACACACACGATTCTCTGCAAACATGTTTTTGGACTCCTTTCGCTTTCAAAAGAAATGATAAATTATAAGGTCACCCTTGTACCTGTATCTCTTTACACCTTGGAGATATTCCAAGATCTGCACGAGTAACACACACTGTGTTGTGGTATAGTAACATATTGTATAACGTTGTTGATTAGTTCCGGGAAGGTGCTTCACTATAGAAGAAGTATTAGATGCAATATTTATCCTACCGGCCTTTAATTACACGGTAAGGTTTTACTGACCAGTAAATATACTACTAAAATTATGTCATCGATCATTTTTCAGGGAATACCAAGAAACTATGAAGTTTGGGCTACTTTGTCTTGAATAAGATCTCGTGACACAGTATCGCAAGATCAACATTTATGAAATATTGCAGACGACAGGTCTACACACAATTGTCGCTAGTATCGAAGTTGTATGCGAGAACGTCGATGCTACACTTATTTATTATTCTGTGGACAAATGTTGAAAGTCCGTCGTCTGGTTTGCCTAACGGCTTGCTGAAATTGTCAAACAGAACCGCATACTAGGCACAGTCGGATTAGGCATTAACCAGCGTGAGCTGTTCGACGTCGAGCGCATGAAACACGATTTTAAGTGTCAAACGCATGGAACACTTAAGGCTTCTCGCTACTCCCTCCCTCACTTTTTAAACATTTCAAAATCTACCAGCATTATCAAAATTTTTAGAAGATACATCTCTAGTACTTACAAATTACCATGAAATACAATGGTCAGCGATCTCGAGATCTTGTCCATTAATGAGTGATCCGTTGTCATTTAAATAATGACGTCATAATCTTTGACAACGTATCATTCATCAATTTACAAGATCTCGAGATCGCTAACCATTATATTAAATGGTAATTTGTAAGTAGTAGAGATGTATCTTCTTAAAATTTTGATAATGTTATTAGATTTTGAAATATTTTCGAAAATGTTTAAAAAAAGTGGGGGAGGGAGTAGCGAGGAGCCTTAAGAATAGACCTGGTGCAGACTTTCAACATTTGTCATTCGACTCGTTCGACAGTGTTCCAAATTTAGAGTGAATATACTATATCTGATAACACCTGTCATCATTGTCAATGCAATGAACAGCAACATCCGCTTTATGAGCGTGCCACATTGCAACGGTTAAGGGGTCATTTTCAAGCCCGCTTGCGTTGCTTGTGATTAGGGTGAGTAGTCAATTGAAATACGTGGTGTAGTTTTGTAACGTGTTGTAACACGTGTTTCAATTGGACATTCATCCAAATCGCAAGCAACGCAAGCGGGCTTGAAAATGAGCCCTAAATGACGTTGACACAGGTGGCGCTGAATTTCAACTAGGAAGGTACCAAAACAGTGTCCACCATAACAGTATAATAATATTTATAGCGTTTGGAAGCTGGTTACCCACACTAATTTCATTGTGGAAGAATGGAGATTGATAGAATGATCAGAAGTGTTCTCAGTTGCAGTCAAATGAGATTAATATTATTCCCTCTTGTGTTTGGCTTCAGATATTAACTTCATTCGTAATGTAATCGAGCGTTCCAGTTTCTTCATTACAGCTCAATGGTAAGAACAACTTAATAAACCGAGTACAGAGTATTACCAAACTTTAAACGTGTTTTTCTCTTGAATGTTTCTTTGGCCACAATTATTAAGTTCATGAAAATACTTTATATTCGGTTTTCCAAGAGCAAAATACTTTTAAACCATCGTATATAACACGTGCATCAATGCTAATAAGTTTGTTACAGCGCTACATAAAAATAATAATGACTCACAATTATCCATTAGAGATAAAAAAAAAAGGGAATTTAGTTAAACAATTTTATGATTATTTTAACCTTGAATAACAAAACTCCCTCCACACAATTTCATTCTATATTTAGTTGGTTAGGAAAGAAAATGTCTGTACATTAATCGATTCAGATAGGTAACAAACCCGTCACTTGTAGTCTAGTATAGTAAAGTGCTGTATTACAAGGGGATTTAATCGAAGCTGGAGAACTAATAGTATTTTTATTTAAAACGGTGTTTAGGTAAGAGTTATACTTTTCTTATTTAACTGCAGTGATATCCTGTTTGTTCTGTTTGTCATTTTATAACTGGAGGCTCGCTGACGATACCGGTTAGGTCTACCACTGCAATGTTGTTGAGATTACTTCGGGGAAGGGGGTTCGTATCCCCACAAGTCATTACGTGAGTCAGAGCGCGGACTTTGAGCGTTTATCCACAGAACAATAAGGACCCTGGGATGGCCAGGGCTTAGTACGCTTTCTTTCCAAGAGCGAGTAAAAAGTAAAAATATAATTTTGTTTAATGTATGATTACAAAGAAAAGCATGGAGGCGCGCTCTCATATACAGTCACTTTTTAAATTCTTGAATTAGCGCGCCCCATGCTTTTCTTTGTAGTTATTGCCCTTCCCTTCAGGTCTCTCTCCTAAATCCACCCATGTGTACAATTATTTTCTGAAAGGGTCTAAAAATTAGCTACAAACAGAGAAATAAAGATTGAATAGATCAAGTTTCAAAACAAAATTGGTGTCTAAAAGTGCCAATAGCTTCCAAGTTTACCCTACGTAAGTTTAGTTCCTGTAAATTCTTGCTGCTTTTATGCAGGTAAGATTTGAAATACTTTTTATATCACTTTCAAAAGAGTCAAAATCGGTCATTTTATACACAATAATGTTTCTAAAAACCCCATCAAAGATGAATGTTGTGGCTTATATTAAAACTTGCGACAGGAAGAGCGCACGAGGCTGAGCCATTCTCGCGCATGCCCATTACTCCTTAAAAGTAAATATTACTTCCAAGCAAGTGCTTCAAGTTGCCAATTTAAGGTATGCCAATTTATGCCAATTTATGCCAATTTATATATATATATATATAAACACATGTAGAAGTTATTTAAGTCAGGTACGTTTTTTTTTTATTGCACACAAGATTAACTCGCGTTTTCACAATGCACCCCTCCTGTCGCTAGTCACAAGTATATTAAACAACTCAATTTATTAAAGCTAACCCATCGGGCAGTTTCAGTCTCAAACTTCAAATAAATCATAGATAAAATAAAGACAGCAAAACCCATTCTTTAATTTCTTGCATGCCACCTGGCGTCAGTCCAATCGAACTAGAAATTAAATAATGGTAATAGATGATGATCAATATATCTACGCTTTTAATATTTTGCGGATCAATAACATGCTGTAAGCCTATCAGATGATCAGCTCGAACTCCGTGCTTTTCGCGGTTTTTAAAATGAATGCAGAAACAATCATTGCATACTAGCATTATTTCATTCGTAGTTTGGTTGGACCGACGCCAGATGTCAGGAATGAAATTGTAAAAATGAGTTTACTATCTATAAATTATTGTATCTATGACTGCTTTGAGGTTTGGGAATGAAACTGCACAATGTGTCAGCTTGTAAAGATCCAGAACTTTATCTTATATACAGACAACGATAGTCGATAGGATACCTCCACAAATAATAACGTTTCTTCAACTTAGCAATTCACATCCAAAGTTGTGTACAAAAAAAAAAAAAAATGTATTTGGACAAAGGTGTATATGTCTGACTTAAGAATGGCATTTTGGAGAAGATTTCAATGCTTGACTATTGCGCCATTTCGTTGCCAACGAGAAGCTTGCATGGGAAATCACCGTACTTTGCACTCCCTCAAAATTTGTTCAGTCTCTGGGTGATTTGTCTCGATATTACGTCATTTCTGACGTAGCAACGTTACATTTCGGTGCATGTACGTACTTACTTCCGTAACTACGCGTACTTCAACACTGTTTAAGTAGGCCTAAACCTCTTTTTGATTTTTGTAAGTAAACACTTCCCGAGGTTTGTCGGAGTAATTTCGGAAACGATTCGTTCAGAATATAAAGTATTCACCTCAGAATTTGACGCCAGAACCACCTTTTACCATTGCCATAAACTAGAGTGGATCGCGTAAAAGAACACCTAACCTGACTTTTATAACCTAACCTAATCAATAGTTAGTGAACTTTATAAAATTTGAAAATGCGGATATGTACTGTATAAAAAAAAGAAAAAAAAATACTCCGTCGGGAATCGAACCAGGGTCACCGGATTTACTGTCCGATACGACAGCCACAACACCAAAGCGCCAACTTCTCAGTGATTGCTTGTCAGTGTTCGTTATGCAGCACTGCTTCACGACACGCCCATCAGTCAAAACACATGGCCTTATATTTCTTACTCTGAATAACTCCTATTTCGAAACACTTTGTAGAACTCCCCTCCTAAAGAATTATACACGTCATTATGCCGTCCTGCACGTGCAAAATTTACTTTATCTGTTTAGTTTACTTTAGAAAACAGAAAAATATCAGTTATTTTTTTTAATGCAATCTGAAAACTAACCTTACGTCACATAGTGATAATCTTTATGGTTGCTTTATCACCGAGAAAGTTGTTTGGTCTGCGCATTTATGCATACTGGGAGTGTGACAACATCCAGTATAACTTCTGTTGGTATGTTCATATCATCAGCGCTTATTAACCCACCTACTCGGTGAGCTAATGCAACACAGTGATTATAGCTTCTTTTTTTTTTTTGGTACTAGAAATCCTATCAGCCTATCCCATAGTAAAGTCGTATTTTAACACCATGAGGAAAAGAACGATAGCTTGCCTGGAACACTACCGTTAGGCAGCAAAATAGTCTCCATCGGATTCCACAACACTTTGCCACTTTGTCAGTCATTAGACTCCATCAAGAGAGTGAAAAAAAATCGGTTAGAAAAGCAATAAAGCAAGGAAATTCGATCTCTCCACGTCTATTTTCTGTGCTTATGAGGGAAGTATTCTGAAATTTAAACTGGGATGAACTTGGAATAAAAATCAATGGCGAATACCTCAATCATCTACGATTCGCTGATGACAGAAAAACTACAAACCAGAATTGAAGAGTTGAATATTGAGAAGTCGAAGAATGGAACTTAAAATGAATAGAAATTAAACAAAAGCAATAATTCAATCAACGTACTGAATAGAAAGAAATACAGATTCACGGAGAGACAATAGGCATAATTGAGCATAAGTATGTTTACATAGAGCAAATGCCAAGTTGGCTGATGAAATAAATATAAGATGTAAAATGGCACGGAGCTCGTTTAGGAAACTAAACTTTAATGCGGAAACGACTCAAAGATAAAACAAATAGCAATGGCGAGATGAATGCTAGGAAAAATTAATGGATTCGCTCTCAAACAAAGGTAGAAGATGTAATCAAGACTGCCAAGATGAGGTAGAGATTGGTTTGTCACATAGCTAGATGATCAGATGGAAGATGGAACGACTTATGTTCTACATTTGACTCCTAGAGAAACGAAACAACTTAGAAGACGTCCAAATATAAAAATACTATATGTTGTACAAAAATACAAAATGCCCTATCTTAACAAGTAGATTACTATATTGTCTAATTGTAGATATAACAGTTCCCAAGATAGATGTTTTCAATTCATCGGATTTATCAGAATTTGCAGAAGTAAATATTTCCATTTGGATCAGCACATGATGTATGATACCATTGTTCACACGTTAAACTCTGAATCCACTTTCCTGTATAGATGCTGTATGAACCTTGTTTTTCCAAACCGTATCACTCATTGACGGTTGATGTCTTTTCCACACTCCTTCTATTCCTGATATTAAAAGTATATTCGCATTAAGTTGTCGTTTGTTACTTCTAGCTCGTCTTGGCTTTGATGAGCGTGAAGCTTCCCAGCAAGCCAGACGACGTCGGCATTAGGTCGGCGAAGACTGGGCTGACGTCAGGTTTTGAAAAACCAACAAGGAACCGACATCTTTGGGCGGATGCTAGGCAGGGTTACGCCGCTATGCCGATCCCGACGGCGGCCCGGAAAATAGCCCGACAACCAAACGCCACTTATGGTTCGCACCGACCTTCCCCCAACTAATTCCCGACTACTAGTTGGTCAGGCCGCCGTCGGGGTTGGCATTTGACTTGCTGAGTTCTTCTCGAAGAACCAACTTGTATGGTGAGGCAGTTAATGATATTGCATCTGAAGTTGTCTGTCCTTGTTCACCCTTCTTCCAAAGCATTATGGTTCCATGAACTAATTAGTTCCATGGTGATACGATCTGAATAGTTTTCTGGCTCTGGTATATCAGGTGGAGATGTACGATACGATGTGAATAGTCTAGCGCTTCTATGAGCAGCAGACGAAGATGATACACACTTTGTCCTTTGTATCAGTTGACCCAAGTGGTAAAAAGTTTGCGGTCCTCACAAACGTCACGTTTAACGAACCACATTCTTGTCCTACGGAAATCACTTGAAGCGTTACCTGTGGATGCATCCTTTTCGAAAGCTACTGTAAAAACTTTTGCAACTTGCTATTTTGACAATGACCTACCAGCATGTTGTCTAAGGTAGCTTATCTCAACCTTTTTCATGCCGCGATTCCTTCTGGCCGGTGATCCTTAAAAGTACTTCTCTTGTTTATAATAACCGGTCTTTTTTCACTTTTTGTGTGTTGTAGCCTTCAGGAGGCTATTTAATACATCTCACATACACACCTCGCGACCCCCTTGCACACAGCTCACGACCTCCACGTTGAGAAACCCTGGTCTAAGACATTGTTCTAGAAGTCTATCATAACATTATTCCAGTGGTCCAAACATACTAACATCTAATAACTGCAATTTGTTCGTGCAGTGTGGCGTTAAACTAAAAGAACAAGTCCATTTTCAGTAGTACAATCCAGATCGAGCTTCCAGGCTTTTAATGTGTGTGATCCATACAGAGAGTAAGTAGCCTATATCCTTCCATGGTTTCACGTAGCGGGTGAAATCAAGGATTTCGTCCGGATTTTCGGTTGGGGAGGGGACGTGTAAAGTCAACATTGGGAGAGTTGAAGTGAAGTTTTACACGGTTCCTATAGATATTCTTTTTACCGAAAACATTTTAATACTGAGATGCTTTGGAGAATTTAGGGGGGGGGGAGTGACAGCCCACAGACGGTCTGGTAAAATCACTGAGCCCAAATTATTCAGATTGTGGAGAAAAAAATTATGTTCATCAGTAAATTCTGGATTCAAATGTTGAGATCTGAAATTCGCAAAGTTTTCAGATCTGATTATTTGAATCATTCAAATTTGAAATTTCGGAGACTTATTCGAGGATTCAAATTTGAGATTCAAACAATCAAATTCAAACTTTTGATCCAAGTTTAAAGTCTATTTTTTGAAATCTGAATGAGGATACAAGTCCCATACTGTTAATTCGGACCCAATCAGAGGTTGTATAAGATTCAGTGGTGACACCTAGTGTTAAACTGTTGAATTAATAATACGCCTCGTGATTGATGATATGCTTAAATCTGCAGTGTAGGTTACACGTGACCAACAACATTTTGATCCATGGTTATGAATATATAATATTCACAACTCAGTTGAAAAATATTCTTCGTCAGAATTTGTTTTCATTATTATTAGATTATTTTCTTTAGTTCACAATAATTCATGGTGTCGTCAAATCTTGCAACGTTAATTTAACTCATTTCCGGACGTCATACCATGATGATATTTTGTACAACGACCTAAGTCGAGTGACAATATTCCATTCTTACCTTCATATTTCTATATATTTATATTTTTTTAAAAGAATATTTTAATTTTTTTTTTTTCCTAAAATAAATACTAGCCTGCAACGATGTTGGGTTCTCACTGGTTGCAGAACACTTTAGGATTTGGGTCAGAAAACAGCTTCAGAAAAAGATTTCCGAGCTCGGAAAAAAATAACAAAAGAAAACTTTTTGAAGACATCATTTTCTTAAACAATTCGTAGTAAAAAATAAAAAAATAATTTTGTTTATGCCAATTCAAGAATGTATAAAGTTACTGTATAGGAGAGCGCGCCCAATGCTTTTCTCTTTAGTCATGCATAAACATTTTTTTTTACTTTTTAGTACGAATTGTTTAAGAAAAGGATGTCTTTTAAAAACTATATTTAAATAAAAAATGTATTATTTGATGCCTTAAGGAAAGAATACAAAGATAATAGCACAAAAGAAATAAAGCCGCACAAAAATATCAATCGTTAAAAGATAATGTCCCTCTCATTGCATAACGGCGATTCCTGCGTGTGCCGAACCCAGTAACATTCTGGGTCAATGTCGTTATTATAAGCTGCGAAGCCAAGGCCACTCGGTGGGCGTTACCACATTACCTTAAGAAGAAGCACTGACAGTGTGTTTGTTTGTTTTTCTTTCTTTCTTTTTGTATCACAAGATGCATGATTCCTTCTTAATTGTTATTAGGAAAAAAAATACATCAAAACAATAATGAAATAGATTTCGAAAATTATAGAATAGAAAAATCACTCATGCTTGCTTGAGTACATTTTCAAAATCAGTCGATGTGTATGTTTGCACTTTTGTTTCGAAAGAAAGTACCTGGGAATGATTTTTCTCTTTTAAGATTTAAAAGAATAGATCAGTGGTTCTCAACAGGTGTGCCGCGAGTTTTTGCTACGTGTGCCGCGAAACTTCTGACAGACTTTTTGTTGATTTGCTGGTAAAAAGTAAATCAAAATAATCCCACTCAATATTTATTTTTAAAAAGCAACAAGAAAAAAAAAATATTCGTGAGGTCAAACATATTTATTTTACAGAGATATTGTTGGTTTGTTTACGCCTTACAATAAAATTATTAGTGATCAAGTATCCTGGATTGTTGTCAACAAATAGAAGGTGTAAAAATTTTAGAAAGATTATTAAAAAAAAAAAAAAAGTGTTCACACCGCTTACACATGGCCAAGGTCAATGTTATTCGTTTAGAATCAACAGAACTGTATTTTTCTTTGTGTAAACCAAATTGCCGCTTGTACAACTATGAATAATTACGAATGAATGTAATCCCTCAATAAAAGAAAGAAAAACCTTTCGCCAAAATCAGGTGATATCACAACGTGTCTCAACGAACGGTATCCAGATTCTTTGTATTTTAATATTTCTCATCAATTACCTAAGTGACCTTGGCCTCAACCTAGGGAGAGGAAAAATAACATTTTCTCCCATATATCAAAAATTTTACTCATTCTTAACCGTTAGGCCTACTTTCCAAGTTTTTATGCATAATGTACGCACATTTACAAGAAAATGCTCAAGTAAAGAACGAGAGAAGAAGAAGAAGATGAAGAAAAAGTCTGATTGTAAAGAAAACCAGTTTGAACCAGACGGGGTAACAGTAAAATATACGCTTCCTTCTTCCTCAGATTGTAGTTTCGCTAACTGAAAGCTGCTTTTCCACTTAGCATATTCATTTGTGTCCACATATTGAGAAAGAGATAAACACATGTATTACAAGGAATGCAATGAGTTTCATTTTATTTGTATGTCTCACGCAATTGCCAGAAGTTTTAGCTTGTTGCCCTGTTGTTCCCTAAATAAAGTTGTCACCAGTAGCGGCTCGTGGATGTTTTTTCAGAATGTTACACTTACGTTTATTCCCAGTTTTTTTTTTTATCATTTTGAAGTGACTAGATCAATGGTTCCCAACCTTCTTCACATGGTCCCCCCTTTCTAAACAATTAACGAGCACCACGCCCACAACGTAAGTTGAAGGCATTAGAATGGCACAAACAAACTTCCAGGAGCAATTTGCCATCGGTCCACCGGCTGACATTGACGGATACCCGTGCCGCGGGTCATTACAAGTGATACGGTCATTACAAGTGCCGCGATTGCGGATATCCACTGTCGGTTCACCAACTTACTTAATTATCGATTTCTTGTCAAAACTGACTAGATTCTGAGTGCTTTCTTTGAAAATTATTGGTTTTCTTGACAAAAATAACTAGATCTTTATTTTCATGCTATATGATTACTAGTCTCTAGTGCAAAAAACGTTTTGTTAAATAAAATGTGCGCAATTGGTCAGATGTCGGAGTTTCAACAATTATACTGCACCGTACAGTACATAGGTTTATATTAAAAAAAATGATCTTAAATAGTCATGACATTATAAATAGATAGGATCATTAGGTTTGCACCCTGCGATGTCAAACTTCCATCTTTCAATAGCCTGCGTCCCTCTGCCCAAGGGAGGCGCGCGCTCTGGTTTGTAATCATTGAACTAGATAGATTGTTGCAACGACATTGTTATTATGTAGTAAGAAATCTTGACATTTAACAATGAAATTCTTACATGTGGAACCCCTTTTAAGTCGCATTCTCTCAATCAGAAACTTTGACCAAATACATTTATTGCACAGCTATAACATTGGTCGTAATTTGCTAACTCGACACATCTGTTCTCATTTTTCGTCTTGATACTTGATCCTTTGTGACAATATAATTGCGGGCATGCTAAGAAACGCGAGAATCAAAAATAGCGAGAAAAAGCGTCGGCATTTTATTGTGAAAGTCCTGGGTTCGATATTTGCAGCCGGTCCCTAAGTTTTTTTTCCAGGGTTTTCGTGAATAGGTGAATAGATGAATACTGGAACGGTACCTTCAAACTAGTCCCTCCCAGAGCCTCTTAATTCTGACTTGAGCCAAAAATATCTAAGGACCACAAATGAAATTCCATCCGCTTTCTAGATACCTTTCCTCATACAAAACAAGACAATAAGTATTTTTATAACAAGACAATTAATAATAAAAATACAATAAGAAAAACAATAATAATTTTTTGGAACTCGGTCCGAAAACGCTTAAGAATGAATTTATTGACAATTTTAAAATATGTTACATTTGAGATTTTTAAAATAATAAAAGTTCAGAAATTTGAAAACCTGCGATTTGACGTCATACTTTAAGGCTCAATCCAAGTGGGTTTTCCCGCCTTTTTCGTTTTACGTCAATTATTCAAAATTCAGTGCAGGTAAACAAAATTTAACTTTCACGGACCAAAGTTCGTTTCGTACTTCAGTAATGGGTAGAATTCGTTTTAAGGAAATGCTACTAGTAACCTCAGGATTGTGTGCAGACACTTTTGGGACAGAATAATGTCCCAAAAGTGTCTGCACACAATCCTAAAGTTATTACTAACATTTCTATAAAGCTAATTGAACTCGTTGTTGAAGCATGACATGAACTTTGATTTGCGAAAGTTGCATTTTGTTTACCTACACGGAATTCTGAATAATTGACGTAAAACGAAAAAGGCGGGAAAACCCACTTGGATTGAGCCTTAAGAATAATCTAAATCAACGATCTCCAACAGAAGATGGCAGCACTACTTCCGTATATATCTAATGTATTTTCACTGTTGCACGAAATTTCATTGCTGCTCCTATAAATTCAAATCTAGGGAGTTCAAACTTTCAGGGAAGAAAGTTCCTAACCAATTCAAGAGCATGATCGATGCCGATTTTTAATTTTCTTTTTTGTTCATTGTTGAAAGAGCTTCATTGTTATAGGTTTTCGATATTCACAACAACAATGAAGCTATTTCAACAATGTAGGGAAACGAATATAAAGACATCGGCATCGATCATGCTCTTGAATTGGTTAGGAACTTTCTTCCCTGAAAGTTTGAACTCTCTAGGTTTGAATTTATAGGAGCAGCAAGGAAATTTCGTGCAACAGTGAAAATACATTAGATATAAACGGAGGTATAGTGCTGCCATCTTTTGTTGGAGGTCGTTGCTTTAAATTATCCTTAAGAGCTTTTCAAATTCCTCATCTGAATTAAGCCCTTTCAAAATTTGAAGTAGTCCAGCGGATTACGTTTTCTCTAAATAAAAATCAAACGATTGGAGAAGAAAAAAAACAAAACAAAAGAATAGTCATACAAACTAGCAAAGCTTCAATACTTGGTTGAATTTACACTGTTCCCGTACTGTGTTGTGACTAGGAAAGGAGATAGCATAGTTAACAAATAAACAAGTATTGTTGCGTCATCTATGGAGAAATTATTTACTTCCCAACGAGACAGGTGCCCTTAAAATTAATTTATGGCGTGTTACATCCGACTAATGATCCAATTGTGAAATTTACGAGAAAAGAAAAAAAAAAGAACAAGAAAGTAAATTTATTTTACGAAATCAAATTCAGCTCGTCTTCTCAGGTTAAAAAAGAAATAACAAGGTAATTCCTTTCAAGAAAAATGCATTCCTTACACTAATTGAACGTATTAAGATAAGACAACAAGATGGTTCTGAAACACAATTTTGTTTTGTTTCTTTCGTTTTGTAGAGATTCAAGATCCTTCTTTTATTGCTATTCACTCTTCACGTCTCGCCGCCTTCACTGGTCTAAAAAAAAAGAAAGTAAAAATAAAAAAGAATTGATGACTTCAGGTCATTATTTTGCATTTACGCACGACGCGACCTCTACAGCAACGTAAAGATATCACAGGGTCTTCCAGCCTTCGTCACAATATTCTTTCTTAATAAGCCTACGTTTACACCTTTGGTGTTTTACTTAGCACGCGTCTTGATCTTCCAATTAAAAGAAATAAAAATAATATAAGATAGAAAGAATCCTTGATACGAAGTTTGACCTTTTCTGCTACACAGTGTTTCAACCTAAAGATGGCGAATATTATTGGTTTTAAATTGTCAATCAGTATTAACTTTCAGACGCCGAACGGCTCAAGGGCTGAGCCAGCCAGCACTTTAAACCTCAGTAGCTCAGCTCCTAATTAACCTAGAGGGATGATTTAGGTGTCAATCTCTTCAGGGAGACTGAAGCTTTTTAACAATGTCCATTTCATCCATGTCAGGAGTCCCGCAGCGGAGGGACAGGGGGACAAAGTTAGGTGTTTTAGTTCTCCCTCCCCTCAGCATATGGTGGCAACACCCACCCCCCCAAAGAGCTGCAAGCATAAACATTGGTATCAATAGAGATAAATAAATATACTAACTAGTGATACCCTGCATATGGCCATTGGGCTTGCGAGCGATAATGGGGTGTTACGACAAATAACAGTGTTGCAAGAGTTCCACAAAAATCAAAGAAACATGCTTTTTTATTTTCTTCTTCTTCTTCTTCTTTTACGGTTTGGGCACGTTGTGCACAAAAGTTATCTCGTTGGAATCTGTGTCCCATAAGCTTTCCAACGAGGTATCGTTCATGTCTCTGTGGCAATTAGGGGCGATGTTATAAATAAGGGTATGTGATAGTCCATCAAAACAAAATATACAGGGTGACCATAGAAGGTACGACGTTCCGATTCTTTTTCTCCCTTGCTATTGCACCTACGCCCTTCATTTTTTTATATGATTGTTCCCAATATCTGGCGTATATGAGAGAATTTGTTTCTTGTATACGACAAATAACAGTGTTGCCAGCCTCCCACAAAGTTAAAAAAATATATATTTTATTTTCTTCTTCTTCTTCTACGGGTTGAGCACGAGGGACACACAAGTTACCTCGTTGGAATCTGTGTTCCATTAGCTTTCCAACTAGGTATAGTTCATGTCTTTGTGACAATTAGGAGGGGTACTAGGGGCGCCAACGTGAAGGTCTACGATTTTCTTGGAACTCCTACCCGGCGTATAAAGGTTAATTTTCTATTCCCACAGATTGATTTTAGAGGTCTGGCAATAAAGTTTCCGAACTAACTGAGAAACTCAAATTCATAGAGCAGGTCGATAAGAAAAGATTCTGAGACAAAAATGTTAAAGTAATGGCAAGGTTGAATGAATTTTATAGCAATCCGAATAAATGAAACGTTCGTTTTAAATTTGCGTTCTTGTTCTACATGTTGCTAAGTGTGTATTTGTCTGGACCATTCACCTCTACCTAAATCGATAATTCGATACGTAGAGCTCGATGGTGTGGACTTGGAAAGCTTTATCATTGGTCATCTTTCAGAAGACGTTCTCGGGACAGTAACATTCCCAACTGGGAATAAGTGATTGTGTTAAACACGGTGAGAATCGTGTATAATGAAAACAACATCTAACGTGATTTTCTGTACCGTTGTCCGTGAAATACATGAAATGTTGAAAATCCAAATGGAAACAATTATTAAAAAGCGAAAAAAAAAGAGAAAGTTGTATTGTTGTGAAAGAAAATGGTACTGGGCAGGAATCGAACCCCAGGGCCATGGGGAAGCAAACCGACCCGCTAGTTACTACACCAATCGGACTCCGACTTCCCAGCGCTTTGGTACTCGTAGCAATCATAGATGCGATTGCAGTGAATGTGGGAAGATGTGGAATGATATTTCCCCGAGTACGTCCATTTTTAGGTCCCTTGATAGCATACTAGCGTTGAAGATTTTGTGGAACCAGCGTGCTTATTCCATACATGTCAATACGTGACCCCAATTGCGAACTGACCACAGAATAAAACTAGAAACAAAACTCTGTGTATTACGCATAATATCAGGAAAGAACTCGTGGTGCCATCTCATGGACTAGGCCGCTATGTCTGAAATAAGGTCTCGTCAACGAAAATAATAACAAATGATTGCTGGCAGTTCTCACGTATACCTCGATAGTAGCGACAGTTGTGGCCAGACCTGGTGCCTTCAGTTTATAACCAAGGATGTTCTAATAGGAGATATACGATTTTGCCAAGAACATGACGCCGAAAGTAATGGCATAATTCCGCCCAATTAGCCTACTTACTCCAATCAAAAACATTGTTTTCGGCTTACATAGATGTCAACAAACTCTCTATTTTTTCGCTAACCAATCAGGTACATCGCCTTGGTCGATGCTCAGTTGTTTTTTTGGCGTCATTCTACAAGCAAATCCTCTGTTAGAACATCCTTCTTTCTAACCAATCAACCGTCATTCTCTATCTATGTAACTGAACGAAGAAGAACTCTTTTACCCCGTACAGACGAAAATGGATATAAAATCAAGAGAAAAGAAAACCTAAGTTTAGAAGGCAAAGATGAGGTAAAGAGCAATCTATTTCTAAAGAATAAAAAAGACTATAAACAAATATAGAACGTAAACAATATTAAATTTATTAATCATTTTTTATGAAACATAACGACTATTATGGTCGAAAACTTCATTGATATCTTAGCCAAAGAAAATTAATAATTTCCCGCCAATGGCATTTCTCGGTGGCATCACGTGTTCTTAGACTTGTGCTGCCATCTGACGAGGAGGCCGGAGGCCGGGAATTTTTATATACTATGCACAGTTTAGCAAGATTCACTTATTATTTTCTTTCGTCTCATGTCACAGTGTTACAGGACCCACATACGAAATATTGCAGACGACGGGCCTACACACAAGTGTCGCTAGTATCGACGCTGTATGCGAAAACATCGGTTCGACACTTCTTATTGTTCTGTAGATAATCGCGCTCTGGCTTACTTCACGACTTGTCGGAATAGGTTTCCCCACATCAGAAGGATCCGTTTCAAGTTCTAAATTCCTTACGTTCGTTGTCAGCATGTATAGTTTGTTTTAAGTGTAGAAAACGGAGTTAAAGCTCGAAGCCTGGTCCACTGTGGACTGATTTGTGGTCCCCTTGATGGTCCCCGTGCTTTTCACAACCATTTGTTATCATATTGAATATCCGATTTGTAAATATGAACACAAAGATTTATTAAAGTATCAAAAGCAATGAATTTGTTTTGTAGTTGGCAACATTGTTATTAGTTTAGGTTTTTTTTTTACTTTTTTCTTTCTTTCTGTTTCTTTTTCACATCTTGCTTGCTCCCTGACGTGAAAATGAGTTGGGAGTGGACAGCCACTCGTCAAGGCGAATACCACATTAAGTAGGTTGTCAGGTTCGTGATGTCATCAATTTTTGTTTCGGATAAAACATATTTATTGACGTCTGTTGCATTTTTTTTAAAAACACAATTAACAACCATCAATATTTAAAAAAAAGAAATGTGAATTGCCTTGACGGCCTATAAGAATTTATGCATGTTTTTTCAACTAAATTATAGATTAGTTCATTGTATTATTAATTAATAAACATAAGTCTTTCTTTTTCATATTTAATTACGTTGAGATATATTTCATCACGACAGAGAACTTCGTAACTGATATTGATTACGAAATAATGGCGTAATCCGGTTGTCTTCGTAATCATCACTTTGTTATAATAATGATTAGTGTTCGACAATGGTTGGTCCTTCAGGTCATAATTCTTCTTCTCAATTTATTCAACATAAGAAACATATTGTACTAAACCATGGGCATCGGAAGTGGGGTCGAATGAGATCCTCCGTTGGCAGTTTAGCAGCCTGTCTGAAAAGTATTCGGCCAGGAAAATAAACTATTTAACTGATGTGTTTACATTTATAATGGCTTTCGAAATAGGGCCCTTCAACTTCCACACATTTAATCCAACGATCCCGCCGTTGCATTATGCATAATGTCCTCTTGGTTGTCGAAGCGGGTACCTTTGAGTGTCAATTTGGCTTTAGAGAAAAGCCAGATATCACAGTCCGTCCGGGGAGTAGGGAGCTTGGCGAATGAAAAACACCACCACTTGCCTGAGAATAAAAATGGTGGGATTCGAACCCGATACCTCATGAGCAGTGCCTTAGCCTCAGGGGTTTCAGGGCAGCGTACAAGTTGTATTTGTGCGTGAAATTTATTTACGCAAATATATATAATATATATAAAATACGTAAAAATTATACTAGTTTTATTTAAAAGTCTGAATTTTAGTGCCTTGCGGGACCCACGAAACCCCTATCTAAATACGTCCCTGTAAATTTGTAGTACAACTCAAAAAGGAAATGAAAAAAAGCTAAAAAGCAAAATAATTTCGAATTCAAAATCCGTTTTATAATAAGAAAAAACACAACACAAGATAGTTCCAAAATATACTGTATGTATATTCGGCTTTGTTTTCGTGATACAGGGGTTCCAACTTAGAGTCCAAAATCGACTTAGTACCATTTGAAAAAAAAACAAGTACAAAGTTGGCAACCCTGAAATAGCATCACAGTTCAGCGCTTCACATCCATCGTATTTTATGTAATGGCATTCTCACAAGATGTTTATTCTGACAGCGAAGTTTTGAGGAAGTTTTCGTATTAGCTCATCCATTGATATTTATCTTGTTGACAGACCTTTTCGGTAATTACGTTTTATATGTATGCAATCTGTTGTTATCTCTTTCTGCCTTGAAGCATCCATTGACCTCTATCTAAAATCATACTGGACCGATCGATGTCATTAATATTTTAATGAATATGTTAAGCCAGGAAGCGGAGAGGATAGTTAATCTCGATCATGTATTTCTGGTCTAAACCAATATGGGCCCAATGCCTAAATCGGTATTTTACGCTTGTTATTGCTGTGCGGACATTTTCTTACGTCTCAATAATTGCAAATATATATATATATATATATATATATATATATATATATATTATTTGGAATGTGTACTATTCCATAAACAGTCGGGCACGTGCATGATTCAAGACTTAAGACAAAACAGAAAACTAGCGGCACAGCCAAAACAAGCGTAAAACTGAGTTAGAACTGAAAATTTCATTAGTTTTGGTTTAGACTGGAAGTGGACGATCCAGGTTAAATTTTTGATTTAACGTGTATCTTTCGACACTAGTCGATCACTCCAGTATTGTTATGTAGAGCTCAATGGAAGCATCCAATTTGCTGTGGAGAATCCACATAACGTACACCATTCTTTCCTTTCAAAGTAGTATTGAGAAAGGGGACCTAAAAAAAAAAAAGCTGAGTCATATTAGATTGATGTTCTTGCCTTGTTTTTCTTTCGTTAACTGATTGATCGTCATGTATAATGAACGTATACATAGACGCTTGTATTTAGCAATGTTGCAATTACCAAGACGACCACGTGGAGATATTTTAAGAGTCTGCGCTGCGTGTAGAGGAAACGAATTCACCTGTAGAGTTCACGGGAGTTCCCCCTTTCACTTTGGCTTCTACGTACTGTAACCTCTTTTTTTATTGGTTCAAATTAACAGCCATCGGCCTTACAGGTGATGGTTGATTGTCTTCTTCCAGGAAAGGTTCTATAAATCGTGTTGTAGAAAACGAAAAAAAATCGACTTTCCTTGCGATTCTTCGATATCATATATTTTTATTAACTAAACCAGTTATTTGTCGGTTTCATGAAAGGCTACAGGGGTTAGTGAGCCAGTATGAGCCGGTACGTAGTCGAAGGTTAGCAAATCAGTCGGTATGTTATACCGTTACACATCAAGGTTCAGTAGCTTTTACTACTTTGCATTATTTCTTTTGACTAGGGTAAAGGCACCAGTTCTCGTCATGTTAAGGTGGAGTTTGCAGAAAGTGCTTTCTATGGATCTATGCGTAAGAAACAACCCTACTTTTTTAAATTCATTAGCAACTTCAGGTCTCATGAGATAATGTAATAACTAACTAACTAACTCTATGGAACTCGTAAGTTCATCACCGCAGTAACAAACGTTCGCCATTGGATTCTATCCTGGGCAATATCAAGCCAGTTTTCGTCACGAACACCTACTTCTCGAAGATCTTTTCTAATATTGTCCTCCCAACAATGTCTCGGTCTTCCCAATGGTCTCCTTCCATTCGGCCTTCCAACCAGGATAGAATATAATCTTCGTTTTTCCCCACATCCGAGCTACATGGCCTGCTCACCTTATTCAATAATTTGCATTATAGTGATAGAATTACGTTTCTTTGCAACCCTAAATTTTGCTCCAGTAGTCGTCACCCTAAATTTGACTGTTCCCCGATAGTCGTCACACCAATGTACCAGTAGTCGTCACCCAATGTACTACAAATATTCGTCTGGAAAATATGTATGGTATCTTCTTTTTCATCTTCACTGGAGCTGAACCTGTAAAATAAAGGAATTTAAATTCTGAATTTTACTGACGGCTATTCGAAAGAGTGAGGCTATCACCATGATTATTTTTTTTTTTATAAATTTAACGTCATATTAAATTAAATTTATCATTTTCTGGAGTAAAAATTTTAAGTAGCAATGTTTCACCTGTAATTGTCACCCGTGACGAGCGTTGGTACCAAGTATATTTGACTTGCACCAGTAGTCGTCACCCCCCAAAGCAGAGAAAGTGGCAGTCAAGGCACGCAAACTTATAATCTGATAATTAATTTTATCATTACACAGGCATTTTATGCACATGTAAACATCAAGTACATAATACGTAAAACTTCAATGCTTATTTTTTAATGTCCACTTGCTTAACGCTATTTAGTAACAAAACCATGGAAATAGCAGGAAACACGAACTTGCCGCCTAAACACAAGACATTTTTACTAAGCGAAGTGACGTAATAAGCATATTAATGTTGCCGGTTACGTATCAGATTATCACTGCTAACTTGGTCTGTTTTTGTCACCAAACGATGAACGGTTTTCTTATTTTTACATGTTTAGTAAAAACATGACAACCACTGGAGCAGTGGCGACAACTGGTGCCTCTACCTTATAAGTTTAAATGGCGGTGAACGCCATTTTATGTATTTAGAGGCCTGACAAGTTTTAATTCTAGCAAAACCTGAAATTGGTAACAACAGAAGCTGATAAAGGATAAGAAAAGCTGACATTAATCGTAATTACTGTTTAAATTAGTGCCTTCAAAGAACAAGCCAGTTTACTTTGTGAGATATACTGTTATTGTGCTTGTCAGTGACAAACTTAATTTTCTTTACAAACATTTAATCAAATTCATACTAATATTTTACCTCATTATTCGTCTTGCAAACCTACAAATTTGTTATCTAAACAAATTTCGAGCACAGTCTATAACAACAACCCCAGTAGCACACATACGTTGAAAATACGTGAATTAAACGTTAGTACCGAAACGTTATTTTAACGTTGTAAATGTACCGATATGTCCGCCTGTTCAACGGTTTATTCGACGTTGTATAATGGTTGTGAAGAAACCAGTTGAAATCAAGAAACGGACGATGAAGTTGGCCAAAACAAAGCATGATTGCTGTCTACTGCTATACACATTTAATTGCATTTTGTCCGTTCTTTTCATCATGATATACACTATTAACTTTCCAACAGCAAATAATTAAAGTGTCTGCTGCAGGGTTCGAAGCAGAAACGTTCCGTGCTCGTCGTTGGTAGCTCGAAACGTTGCCCCTGGACCACGGAGTCACTCTGAGATTCATTACTGTTTTAAGGTATCTATAAAGACAGTCTTGAAAGCGCCATAAATCCAGACGTGTCGTTTCACCATCATGTAAGAATAAGAATAAAGAATAATTTCCCTCTTTCTTTGTTATGTGCATTTTTTCTTATTTAACACTTTGACCATCGCAAAACTATTAAATGTGTATTTCTCAAGAAATTTAATATGTCGCCTTAGGAAAACGCATGAAATCTATGTCGTAGCTCAAAATGAAGTTGAAAACACTTCAAGTACATTATCACCTTATTAACGAAATTAAATGTTGGTTGAAATATAGTTTAAAATTCAATCTGTTTTCAACATACAAATGAGAACATGAGAAACATAGTTAATTTTATTCTATTCGCTTTTAAGCACAAATTTTATGCAATTAACTTGGAAAGATAACCTAGAGCATAGTTCAATATAATAGTTAAAAACACGTCTTATTAACGTTCTATCAACGAAATCAATTTGTTAAAATATAGGTTGAAATTCAACATGTTTTCAACATACAAAAGAAAACACAAAATAATAGTTAATGGGATTCAATTAGCTTTTAATTACACATTTAATTCCATTAAATTAGAAAGAATCCCATGAAACGAAATCTATATCATTGTTGAAAATAACAGTTGAATCAACGTCTTTTCAACAATATTAAGTCTGTTGAAATATGATTTAAAATTAAACGTACTTTTTTTCAACTGATCAACGTTTAATCAACGAACTAAACCAAAAATCAACGTTTAAAACACGTTTGTGTGCTACTGGGGAATAGGCAAATTATGTTCCACAGCGAAGCATACCCAAATTCAGGTTTTGCTACCTTATTTCTTTCAATAGCTGTTGCTCTTTGGGAATTTAAAGACGACATGGATGGGACTGGCCGATACTGATGCGATGGGATGCAAGTGAAGTGAAGTTTTGTGTCTGTGTAAAGTGAAACCAACCTTCTTGTTTCACACTGCAGCTTAAAGGGGATTTCTATGGCTGTTCTCCCCATAAGGAAGACTCGGCGGGCCGCCGGTGGCCCACCAACCATGAAGGCGGGCCAGCGGAAACCCGCCGAGTTTTCCTCATGGGGCTATTAAGACTTTAAGTACCTAACAACAATATTCTAGCATTGTGAAAGATGTTAATGTGCACTCCCTCGTGATCTGGGTAAGCCGCCACCGCTTACGTCGTCGTTATGTGTCATTTGTAACCATACCTCCTAAACTTTGAGCGCCTTCACGCACGCCTCGATTTTTTTTTCGAAGAAACTTCTTTTTCCTGTTTTGATAGTAAATAATCACTTCACAAAGTTTTCACTATTATTTTAGGGACCATAGTCTGAGATGGATGTCTCGATTTTTCATTTACAGAATATGGCAGCCCTATACCAATATGATATGTTTAAAAAAGTGGGAGAAATATGTAGAAACTGCCATTGGAACTGATTGAAAGGAAGAACAAGACTTAACCAAAGACACTAAAATGAAGTGCATTACAAGAATATGGTAAAATACTTAGAATTTAAAAAAAAAAAAAAAATACAACCTTTCAACGATTAACATTCTACGTTTAAAATATAGGAAGACAACTGTCAGACTTCAAACATTATTTACCCAGCCATCGTGGTCCAGGCTGTAACGTCGCACATTTCGGATCGGCAATGCGTAGAAACGCAGGTTCAAACCCAGCGGCCGACCATCCTGACTGAAGTTTTCCCTATCCTTCCGGGTCCCCATGCCAGAAAGCCATAAATAAATTCGAATTCAAACATTATTTACAAAAATCTATATACACACCAAATGCCTGTCAGTCTGTCTACCTGTTACCGTAGAACGGAGTAACTTTGGCAGCTAAATTATTTATCTGTTTAACACATGCCTTTCCAATTATTTGCATATTTTTGTATAATTACCGCCTTGGAAGGAACTGTGTATGGCGTTGTGAAGGAGTATTAAAGTGTCACAGTGCTCCAGTGCTCCTAAAGTTACCCAAGGTCCCAACGTTACCCCATTCTACGGTACCGGTACCACGTAAAGAATACATCGATGAAACAATAGCGGATATGCATATCAGGTTGAAGAAACACATAAGGAATGTCCCCAGTAAACACAGATCAGCCAACCGGGTCATTCGGTCTAAGACGTTAGGCGAACAATTCGAAGGTTCCGGGTTCGAACGTCGTCAAGGGCATGGATGTTTGTGGATTTTAACTAGGTGTAAAGGGTCGAATCATGACGGGTTGAGGTCAAAAGTTACTAGACTGGCCCAAATGAAATAAAGTTTACCAAAGTAAACACGGATCAGTAGCGTAACTAAATTTTGGCCTCGCCCTATAAGGAACTTTTTAAGGCCCTTGTCTTACTTAGGGCCCTTCTAGTAGCATCTCGCACATGTAATTTAGAGCAAATTCTTGCCGCATGGATAAAACACACTGTGCGGAACAGTGTTGACAATTTTCTAAAATGGAGATTCTCTCCAGACTGCGTGAAAATCCCCGTTCAGTCTAATAATTCCTTCTTCTTCTTCTTTTTAACAATTGTGAAAAAGTTTTAATATTGAACTTTGAGGTGAATTCTCTTGTCAAATTTCTTGGGTTTCCCATTAACTCATTTTCTTATATTTACATAGCACCTCCTGTAGAGCTCACCGGACACCTGGGCTCCCGCTAAAATATAGTTACGCCACTGGTTGAAACGTTTATTTAACGTTGAAAAAATTGGTAAATGTATTTGGCGGGGAAACTAATCGGAAATTCCTGCAGTATTTATACAGGCATCTCTGCCTTGACGTGGGTTCCTCGTTGACGTTATAAATTTAACTTGACGTTACTGTCCCCGAAATTGTTTGAACATTACACAACGGCTACCAATGCAACTGAACTGAACACTTAGAGAAGATTGGAAAATCCCAGGAAAAAGAAATAATTGTTCGTTCTTTTCTATTAGAACAAGTAATTTCAAGAAATAACAACAGGTCAGCCTGGATAATTCTTTTTAAAATGAGTCTTTTGAAAGGCTTAATACGGTCACTTGTTTGTAGAATTCAGCAGGAAACAGAAGGGAGAAAAAGAAACGTGTTTTGCGAGAAAAATAAATCCTATTTAGAAGTGACCTTGTAAACTGGCATACTCAGTGTTCACTGATACATATTCCATATAATTGTAGATGACTCTATTCTTGTAATTTACTATACTTTCATTTCATTTCAACTTCCTACTCTCATTTAATTTTATTTCTGATAATTTCCTTTTAAAAAAAACACGTCACCAAAATGGTGTGTTTACAACTTTCCCATGTCGGTTGGTGACTTATGTGTTGTACTAAATCTAATTGTCTTCTGGTTTTCTTCACTGGACGCTTGTTTATTTAGTTAATTCTAAGAAGCATTTGCAGATGTTCTGCTGATTATGGAAGGACTGTTAGAGCTTTAAGTTGAGTAAACTCATGGAGAAATATCCTCACTAGATCTGGATCCAAAACAGAATTTATTCGTTTTAATAAAAGCCACTTAGAAGAAAATAAGCAAGTCCGGCCGCAGCAAAGTGAGTCTCTGTACTTTATTACTCCCAGTAAGTATATACGCCACTATTTCAAGAAGCCAAAATGTCTCAAAATTATAATAAATAAATAAATATTCATGAAGTGTCTTCATGATTCTAAACTGTTTATATTGGGAAATTTCAATGCAAGTATTCAACAGTAACTATCTTTGTATACAATTGATCCCTAGTTAAAAAAAAAAAAAAATACTGACGACTCGTATCTGACTGTACTTAATTCTTGCAAAAAAACGTAAATATTATTTGCAATATTTTCTATTATATGCAGAGCACGTTATATTATTATATTAATAACTCAGGAATTAAGACTTAAATAAAGAAAAAAAGCGGGCCGCACAGCGATAAGAAGCACAACAAACTGAGTTAAAACTGAAAATTTCGTCCATATTGCATTAGACTGGAAGTGGACAAATGATTTTGAATATTTGCTCTGGCACTAAGCAGTCACTACAGTATCGTTACGTACAGGTTGATGGTACAACGAATAACACAGACTGTCCTCTATGTAGGTAACTATTTATACTCGTATTTTTTCAAATTATGTCGCATATTTTCTGTCGTATCGACGTATTTTCTGCAAGTTCTTTAGATACGTGTACATGGTTATACTAAAAGAACGGTTTCGTTTTGAGAGGCGAAGAATAATTCCCAGGAATCATTACTGCTTATTTAGCTGGATTTCTTCGCTAGATTAATCTTTGTTTAGTGATTGGCGACTGCAAGGTTTTCATTTGTTCTTGTATCAGTTTTCCTGACACAAATTGCACATCTCAAGGCTGATTCTCATGAAAACTTGCGTTGGTTGCTTTGCGTGCGATTTCGGTGAATAAACAATTGAAACACGTGTTCCAACAACACGTAATAAAACGACACTACAAAACACCACGTGTTTAAATTGGCTACACTCACCCTAATCACAAGCAACGCAAGCTATAATGAAAATCACCCCTTACTTTACAATAAAACACGTGTTTCACTCACCTAAATCGCACGAAAAGTAAGCAACGTAAGCTTTCATGAAAATCAGCCCTTATAGTTTCATTTATGGTGATTCCACACTAGGCTACATTTTTTTTGTTCACATGTTGACCTGGACTGTCTAAAGACTGCGACAATCCTCGATTTGCCTATATTGCTGTCAACACATGGGGATTAAAATAGTAAATACGGCGGAAGTCGAAGAGCGTCTCGCACTACGAATTTGAGAGAGGAAAATGTAAAGATACATGACCGCACCTAACCTTACCTAACCTCCACTTTCCCATGGTCACTAATTTCGCACCTAACCTTACCTAACCTCCACTTTCCCATGGTCACTAATTTAAGATAATGTACGAAAAATGCAAAAAAGCAATTATTAATAATAAATACGAGCATATGAAAATATATTTCGAAAGGGGGAAAAAAAAGAAAAGTGTTGACCCAAGCGGAGTTTGAACCCGAGACCTTTCACTCAAGAAGCGAACGTATTGACCATTTGGCCACAAAGCCGAGTTAGGAAATCTCGGTTTCATCGTTGTATTTACAGGGGGTAGCCTCAGAGTCTGTCAGTATGACGTCGTAGGTGACGACGACTTCCGTCGTGTTTACTATCTTAATCCTCACTAGTTGTCAACAGTTCAATGATCTTAAAAGTCATGCGAAATTGAGAGTAGGACTTGAGTCTTAACAGACTACTGGTGAGTTCACACTAATCTATGTTGATCAACATTTTTGTGTGCACATGTTTATACTGACTTTTATCAAATTATGTCTACGTTCATGAACATTTTAAAGATCATGTACAAAATTCTGTGTTGCTAAACGTGGGAATTGTCAAATATTGTTAAATGTAAGTTTGTGAAAAAAAAAGACATTGTACATGTTGATAGAAATAAGTGCATGTATTTCTTTTCTAACAGGGAACACTCGCCAGGTGTCAGAGCCTGATTGTGGTATCACTCACAGGCAAAATTATAGGAGGTGCTGTCGTAAACAAATAACGACAGGTGAACCCCATAAAGATGGAACGTAAGGAGCAAGTAAAACGAGTACAGAGTACGGAAAACGCCTTTTCTTTTATATACTGTTGAAAGCAAATGGCCGCCATCTTGAAAGCGGCCATCTTGACTATGCTTCAACATTTTTAAATAGTAAGTGGGTCATGTGACATATCAATCTGTGATGGAATGTTCCAAGACACCCAATTATGAAGTTAATTTTGGCATCACTCTAACGCTATACGACAAACTGACTCGTGAAATTGACCCCGAGAAGATTAATTTCACCTTGCATTACGCTTTCTTGAAATTGGGTCATCATCTTCAGTTAGTGTGTTTAAAACTTTTTAGTGGACTTCGTATTGCGGCCATGAGGATCATATTTTCCAAGCAGTGTTTTTGTAACCACTTTGAAGCAATAGTATGAAATATCACGTGTATTATAGAAGGATTTGCCAATATATATAAAAGAAAATATTTTAGAAATAATAAAACGTTTCAGAAATAGTGAAAAAGATATTACAAAATCTTTTTTTCAATCATTTTCCAGAGAAGAAAATGTTTCGGAACTAAAGGAAATACTTTCAAACTGTTCCGGAAGTATTTCATGCTGTGTGGATACAAAATATAAACGCCGATTCTTTACCAGATTGAGAGGAAACTCCATTCACACCTGGCGTGTATATCGATTTTCATGGAAAAGGTTTAATAAGATTCTTCCTACGATGTTTATGAGTGGGAATGTTAATCTTTGATATTTTGTATTTCTTTTTTTTTAAAAAAAATGCGTAGTTAGTTTTCTGTCGATCAGCTCCACTTATATTGCTTAAAGGTATAACGCAATATCGTTTTTAATTTTTATACTTTCACTAAAAAATTCTCACATTTTTTATGTACATGATATAATATTTGAACGATTAGTGAAATGAGGAGTTCATTTAAGCAATTCGATAATTAAAAGATTCTGCAATCGCTTTAATTGAGAAGCTTTCTATTCTTCTTAAAGTGTATAGTCGTATCATCAGCAAAGAATTTAGTTTATTGACTGACAAAATGAGAAAAAGCGCTGGTTGTAACATTCATAATTGTCATTCATTTTTGCTAAATGATAACATGTATTAGAGAAGCATTATTCCGGCATTCGCCTGGTAAAACTCAGAGGAACACTGAAAAGAAAAACCTCAGTCGCGATATCTGTCAATGAGACACGAATCCGTCTACATCTTGAGTGCGGATCAGACAGTCCGTAACGTGAACGATTGGACCATTTCCTCACTACATAAAATTTTAATTAATCAGAGTTGTTTTATTTTATTCTAGATTCACACCTGGAAAACTTGTATTTTTCTTTTACACCCCTGTAGATTCAACGTTGCTTCTTGATAAAGCGTATAATAATAATAATAATCAAACACTTATTTATTTCTTACACGTATCTATTCCAAAATTGTGTTGTGCTCAAGAATTATAGGCAACGGTTGCTAATATCGTGGTATTGATAATGTCGTGATAGGTTACATTGGATTTTCCATAGTCACTGTATTTCCAAGATTTCTTCAGTTACATTACAACTAACACGCAAAATGAAGCAATATTTCTGAAGCCACCTGTCGGCGAACATTTGAATTCCATAACTCATGGTAGAATGCCGTGGCATTTCAATGTATCACGAAATTACCTACGTTGTTTTTTATGTAAAATGTACAAGAAGTGAAGAAAGTTTTTCACCTCTTTTTCTTTACCTGAAAGTCGGGTTTCAAACGCTTTCCTCGCACTTAAGGTGATATTTCGACAATGTAGGGGAAACTTGGGCGAATACCGTATAGTTCGATTTCTTCAAATCAGCAAGAGATGGCAGAACGGTGTATCCCTACTCGTGTTTCCCGGTCCGCAACATTTTTTTTTTTTTTGATCTACCTGCACGGCTTGGCAGCCATATTGGAAACACTTCCGGTACGAATAGCCCACTATCGCGTATCTTGAATATATAGGCCATAAGTAACAGCGAGAAGCGCACAAAACAGTCCCTGCAGTTTGGTCTTGTGGTCGAGGCGTCGGGAAATTGATCCAAAAGTCTTGTGTTCAGACCCTGGCGTTGTCTTTTTACATATTTTTTTAAAAAGAAAACTAATTTTTTTCGTTTCTTATGTAAATACACAAAAGGAAATTTAATAAAATAATTTTATAATTACTTATAATTTTGAAAGAGGCCACTAAAAACTAGTATGCATATAAACCCAATAGGGCAGGATGCACACCGAGCGATAGCGAAATGTGCAAGGGGGAGTGTGTGTCCGAAGGGAGCTGGGTGGCGCTAGCAGAGGAGAGGAGAGGCGCAACCCCCCGATTAGCGGCGGGCATACCAAAAGTACTGTTTACTTAAAACGTTCTGTGCCGTACCGGATGTGTTTGCAAGTGGGCGGATGGCCTTACGAAACATGTACATACGGCATGTCTACTCCTGGTTGACTGTACCGGTGTGACGATTGTAGGATCTAGGCCTAGCTACTAACAAAAATTCTTGTATGGTATTACCTGCCATTGTACCGGAGTCCTCAGCTCCCTTTTCTCATAAAAAAAGTAAATCTGTTTGTTTCTTCAGCGAAAAGACATTTCGCTTTCATTTGGGTATTACCTAATAGTTTGAATATTAAACTTGTTTGGCAACCTACGAGCGAACATCCTTTTCCTTTATTTTCCAATTTGTTTGAGATGTCCGAATTGTGTGCGACATTCGCCAACTTTCCCCTAATTGCTAGCGCCTTTTACGCTGACAAGCCTGGACAACATTCGGAGATACTAAATCTCCTGGACGCCTAGTGGGGAAATACAGTCAAGGAAGCTGGTCAGCAAACTCAATAGTGTAATAGCACAAAGTACACTTGAGCTTCCTCGATGAGCTTGTTCGTCGAGCAAACTATTCAGGAAGTTAACCAATCAACTTGATAGTGTAATAGCACCCTTACTCCCATGTATTTGATATTCTAAAATCAGCTATAACTTATAAATTATATGTACTTTCGGGTTCAGACTTTCCTAGCGGTTACCTCTCATTATAGAATACTTGTTCTGAGTACAAACTCATTTCTAATGACCTGGTTGCTGTGTGGGTTGAGGCAGCAAGACAGTGATTCGAAGATCCCGGGTTCGAATCCCAGCTGGGGCATGAATGTTTGTGAATCTTAGAAACTTAACTGCTATGGACTCGAGATGGGCCGAAGTCATTAGTTACTAAAATGGCCCCAAAATACAAAATTTACCAATCATTCTTTTTAAATAGACACCCCTTCCTTCTTTCCCTGTACGTATTCTACAACATAGATTCAATATTATCGGACTGTACAGTTTCTTGGACTTATATATTTTTCCCGTCTGGCATTTTTCTATGAAATATTTTTCATTTATTGCCACGGAAGCTTTTGTTTGTTAGATCCTTCCTGTTAAAAAAAACACCAACTATTTTGTACGTAAAAAATTATATTACCTCCTTGGAATCGTGACTGCGTATAATTGGTTTTCATATGTAGAAGCAAGAACAGGATGCTTGATACGAGAGGAATTGCCATCAGGGTGATTTTTTTTTTAATTCGAAGAATATGTGTCTCAAAAAGATTCTTCGATATTAACTTTTTTTTTCCCTGTCTGGGTGTTGTCAATCAAACAGTTTCTTTTCACACCATGTTTTTTATTATTTCTTTGTGACGAGGTTCTCTCCGGGAGGTAGTTTCATGAATCGCTGGCGATTCGTCCACTGGCTTCCGCAGAACAACCGTAACTTCGTTGATAGAGATCATTGGCTTCAGATCCGTGAGGTCCTCAAACCGATACCAGGGGGCGGCCATATCCTGACTGAGGTTTATCTCCAGTCATACTCGGCCCTAATCGACCTCCTTCCCTAAAGGTCATCAATGAAATTTAGAACTTGGATATCTTGTAAGGGCTGCGGTGGATCAGTGGCAGAGTGTTCACCTGTGGTGCGTGAGATCCCTCATTCGTTCCCAGCTTCTGCCATGTGGTGGACAAACACCATGTGGGTGAGTTTTCTTGTTTTTTCCCGGTTTCCTCCCATTTTCTTCATCATCATCCATTCGGTCTGAGCCAAAGTTCCCTAAAGGGGTTAAATAAAATCCAGTCCAACGAAATCTTGTAGGAAATTGTTTTATCGTATATTTATAGATTTTAGGCATTGCTCCGGCCGCGGGGAGAAGGATTCACGCAGAGCCAAAGTTGAAGGTATCATACCGGTATTTGCCTGAAGAAACCCGTAAAAAAAAGACTCAGGATAGTCGTCGGAGCTCAGTGGTAGAGCGTTGACGTAGCATTCGGGAGGTCGTGAGTTCGATCCCAGCGGCCGTCCATCCTGAGGTTTTTTTTCCAGGGGGTTTCCTCAGTCACACCAGACAGGCACTTTCAATATAGGCCCTTGGCGATACCTTCCCGAATCCTTTCCCCTCCCCTATCCCGACCTGAGCCTTAGATGTCTAAAGGCCATAAACAAAATTCAATTCAGGATGATCGGCCACTGATATGAAATTATATTACAGAAAACACCGTAGCGGTGATTGAACTGGGGCCCAGTTCAGTTGAAATCGTACGTTGAACTTTCAGGCAGTCCCAAGAAGAAATCAAAGCTAATGCTTCTGCTTTTTTTTTAATGACGACATAATGTAATTCGCCGTTAAATCTTCTTAAAGTATTACTGGTATTATTGTTTTTTCTAACACTAATAATAACTCATATGTAAGCACCCAGAAGGGGAAGGGGCGCTTGTTCGCACGAAAAACTAAACACGAAAAATGCCCGTAAGGTACAACAGCCAATGTATTTCCCCGTTCTTAATGACACGTGCGTGTAATTTTGTAAACCAATGACGTATCAGAAAAATTTTAGCAGGAAAACATACTGCAATATTTATGAAAGAGGGGGAGGGGGAGGAGCACGGACTGTCATAAGGAAAACACCTCGAAGACAAATGAATGCTGAAGTGAACACAACTAAAATGACGTTATGAGAAAGAGGGGAAGGGGGCGAGACTGGGAAATCAGATGTTTTATGCCACTCAATTGGCTATGAGAGAATTCCCGCTTGTCTGTATTTAAAAGGTCATTGGAGCAGAGTACGCGCTTGGTGTGGAGAAAAACTCTTCCACTTCCATTCTGTACCTGTCAATGTTGCTGGGAGCTCCAGCGGTGTAACACAGACTAGCAGTGCCCTCTGTATTTAGTGAGGAAAAAAGACGTGTTTTCTTATTGCAGCGCCGATAAGCGAACGGAGTGTGTATTATTGTATAGCTTTATAAAACGTGTGATCGCTTCAGTGTTCAAGTTTAGCGGGTCAAGTGTATATTTTTTTTTCTCTCTCTTGTGGTGCATTATTTTTTTTTTTAGAGAAGTGATTTAGTTCCTTTTTTTCGGAGGTGACGACTGCGTTTTTGATTCTTTGTTTATTTACAATTTTGTTTGTGTGTTGTGGAGTATCGTGTGCGCTAAGTGATAGCAGTTCCAAGACGTCATAAAAATAGAGCTCCTATATTCTAAGGTAAGAAGAATTGGTTTCTTTTTGTTCGTTGTAATGGTCTCAATTTAAGTACAATGTCATCTTCTGTTGCACACCTTTCGTCGGTGTTTGACCTCCTTCTGGCTACCATCTATTGTAACACTTTTTGGTTACTGCAAAGATAATGTCATTTGTTTTCAATGTAGGACTATAATATGGTAGGATTATGTTCCCCGGCACAAGATAATTCCACTCAAATTAGTGTTTGAGCGAACTAAATTCAAGCAAGTGAAACACACACATTGTACATATACACACTTGATACATCGTATTCAAGTATTATACTGGTTTCTAGTTGTTCTTCATTCCCGATAAAGAAAACCGACGGTGCAGTTTTATTTACCTGGACAAAGCGGGATAATTATGTTGTTTTTCCTGAAATAGAGCATTGTGTTAAAGACCTAATCGGGCATTTACAAGCTGTATTTGATTCGTACAATTCCTAGAGAAAAGGATTAATTACTGAGTCATGCAATAAACTGCCCCCTCTATCGTTATTTATATTCAGGGAAGGTATTTGCGAACAAATCCAGTTTAGGGTTATTTATCATGTTTTAGCGTAAGTCAATCTTGTCTAGTCTAGCTAGGGTTGCCACGTGACTCGTTCCGTTTTAACAAGATTACGGGACGCTTTGTTTCCCTCTGTATTTAGACATTTCGCTTCTGCCGTTTGCACTTTACTCGATTCTATGAAATTTAAATTCGTTAGATGTTTCCGTTAGCATCACTGAAGTTACGAAATGACTTCACTGATAAAAAAGACTAGGACATTTGTTCGATAATACTGAACTTCCTTGTTTTGAAAGAATGATTAATTGCATTAAAATTCACTTAGGTTTGTTCAGCTTTTAAGTCGGATGATATTTATATAAAGAACTTTCTTCACATAAAAATTAATTACGTAGATGCAGTAATCAATATTATATTATTAGATGCTGTTCCAAATATATCAATTTTGAAATCTTACGTTTGGAGCATTCCTAGATCAAACGTATTTGTTGAGATCTTTTTTTTTTTTTTAATTTCAAATGTATAGTACCACTGATAAGATTAGAAATTCTAGTTTAACTTAATTGTGAGAATAGTTTTAAAAAAGTTTTATGACTTAATGGAAATGCAGTATTACTGACAAGTACTAAGAGTGAAGTAACTAACATATTACGGGTTAGTTTATTTATCGTAGTTTTTACGCATTCAGGAATACATAATTCTGAGTGTTTCTTTAATTCCACTCAAGTGACCTCTCCCATATTGACATTCTAGGAATATAGCAACCGTATCTAGTCTCAGCTCACCTGACATACAGAATCTGAAGCGAAAGAGAACATAAATGCAATTAAATGAGAAAGTCTCAGAACAGGTGGCGGCTATGCTTACCCTAAACTGAAATAGAGCCTATTTAAAATAATAATAAAAAAAAAAACGGGGGTAGTAACTATTGCTAATCGCTCCTGCGATATACAACGGTACATCAAATCATCGACAAATTTTCTCACTTGTAATATGCTTCTCGAGATGAATGGGAGGGAGGAAATTAAGAGGACGAACGTATATTTATAATTTTACATGCGTTGAAACTGCTCCACACACTACAGCTATGAAGGGCAAGTTATTGTGTGTGTGTTTTTTTTGAACATGTTTGTTGTAATCTGACGTCCTGTCGAGGAATGTGGCCCGGGAATTTTATTTTCGTAAACAAAACTAGCTTTTTGACAATACGTGTTTATTTATGAAAGAATTTCGTGCTCTTCACAACACGATTTTTGATGCGTTCAGTAGCTTACAGATCGTACATGGTACCTACCTGTCCTTACGCCACCAAACGGGAGATGGCGTATTTTTAATCTGGAATGGGGAAAAAATACGTTTCCCTCAATACAAAGCTGGGCTGTACTCCAGATTAAGGTAAACATCGCCTTCGTAATTTACATTTTTCGTTATTATTATGATTATTATTTTTTATTTCAGTTTCTACCTTCAGATTCCTTACGTTAGTCGTGCTTGACCTAATAAGTTCTTTTTTTTTAAAAAAAAGTGACTCAAGTTTAATCGTGACGATAATAAAGGGATTCCCCGTATCGACACAGCAGTTTGCCTTATTTCGTAGTGCTTTTAAGCCCTGTCGCCCGGTAGGCGACCTGGTTGCACATCAAATCGCAATCTTATGGAGCACCGCACACAAGGCGACTTGGTCGCGGAGAGAATCATAATGTCAGCGATTCCGGGAAGCAACTTTGGGGGGAGAAACCAAAGTCGCTTTCCATGTATTAGGCTACGGAGCAACAGAATTGACATTGGTTTTCATTGTCGGCCTCTTTTTCGCCACGACATATTAGAAACTAGCAAGAAAAATAGTTAGCATATAATTAACTTTATTTATCTTTAAGCCTGGTAATTCATTTCCCACCTAGCACGCTTCCTCATTTCTGGCTGCGCAAAATCTAACGTTTTTTTGTTTTTTTTTTTTTGTACAAGAGCACGTGATTTTGAATCCATACGCTAGGTTGCTCTGGCATCGACCACAGAATAGAATATGAGGTCGGATTCTAAATTATGAATTCAAAATCCTAGCGGATGGCTTCGAAATTATGAAGTCTATGGTTTTATAAATACCGAGTGGAAAACATTTTTTGCTTACTGTTCGATCTTATTTTATATGATGCTTACTTAACGACAGAGTTAAGGAGAATCTTTTGCTTCCGGTAGCAAAAGCAAGCCAGCTGTTTGTGGCCAGCCAGCCCTTCTATCTGTTTGTGTATGTATTTTGTCTGGTTGATTCCTTTATTATTGATGCCCTAAAGAGGTGATTAGCTTCCAATGATGGGACTTACAGTTTTTGGTTAAGTGCACTCCGTTCCATGGACCCTAGGGGTAATTGAATCCTGTGACCATGCGCACAGAAAGCGAGCACGCTAATCTCTCAGCCACCTCGAAGTCGTATTTTGTCTGGATAGATATCCATCAACATTTTTTTTTTGTCTTTGTTTTGGTTCGTTTCCTGCAGGCACATTACAAAAAATTTTGAATGCCCGGATTATTTTTAGATAGAAGAATGAAATTCCGAGAATTGGCATCTGGTGATTTCTCGGAAATCAGAGTATTTTTGAAAGAAGAAATCTTCCATTGTGCCTTCAGTTATAGCCTCAGGGAAATAGATTCTTAGATATTAAACAAAAAGGACAAATGTAGCCAGGAGTCAAATTTCAGTTGATTCGACTGCCAATTGCGGAAACAAAGCAGGTTTGATACGGAAAGATGTATTGTAGAAATGGAGGAGTTGTGGCAAATAAGTAGCAGTGATTATATAGTATCAGAGAGATCAAACTAAATCATGGAATGAGATCGTTGAAGACACGTGTGGTGTATAACATTTCTGTCATGTAACCATCTTGCCTCTGTCAAAACTGGTAACAGAATGAATGAGAAACACATGTAATTTTAAATTTAGCGACCCAAGTCGCCTGCTTAAGGTTGCACTGAAATTTCGTCGCTCGACAAAGTTTCCCAGTGTACGGCAGGGCTAATAGAGTATATTATTATTATTACATGTACAACTTGTTTTAAAATATCATTGTAGGAATGGCCAGATCCGTTTGGCCATCCCTACTGTACTGTATTCGTTTTTCTTTGGTATTCGCGTTATAGCTATATTGACGTTTGATAATCCGGCACGGCCATGGTCATTTCGTCCGAATGTACCGGGTTAAAAGCGACTACTGTAATATGTACACCAAATACCGTATTTGAAATAAAATGGAAGTGTGATTTTATCAAATTAGTACGTAGTGTCGCAACAAAAATTAACCGAATGTCGAAATTTTTGCCCTGATCGTCATTCAAAATCTCTGTATAAGATAGATTCTTTCTCTCTCGTGTGTGTGTTGGAAATTTTGTATGTTAATTACAAATAGACCCCGTTTCTTTTCATGCCCGTCTGCAGGACGAGTGGTTTTGTTCACCTAGTTCTGAAGAGGTACTGCGTTCGCATCTGGGCGTAGTGGTTCGGAATAAGCTTTAAGTTATGAATCTCGAGCTTAGGTTACCATCTTCAGTTGGTGGAGAGTAGTGTCAAAAAACCACTGGTTCACCTTGCTCACAAACTTCCGGGATACCAATCATTGCCGCACGCCATAGAACTTGTAATGTTGCCGACATGTGAATCTAATTAATTCCTCATGTATACATACCTATATCGAAAATCTATGAATCCCTTCCGAAAATCATTTCTGGATAGCTCCGGGTGGTTCAGTGCCGTTCCTTTTATCAAGTTCATCTTACGTATAGATATTATATGTGATCGAGTTTTCGTGTGATCATTAAGACCCATTTTTAAGATTCGAATGATTTAATAATAATAAGGTCTTTAGGCATATAAAGCTCAAGCTGGGATAGTGGAGGGGAAAGGATTTGGGAAACTGTCCGCCAAGGCCTATGCTGAAGGTGCCATCCCGGGATTTGCCTGGTGTGACTGAGGAAAAACTTTAGTCAGGATGGTCGGCCGCTGGGATCGAACCCACAGCCTCCCGAAAGCTACGCGAACGCTCTACCACTGAGATTCGAGTTTTAAATTCGAATCAACTGTTTCGGAATAAACATTTTTGTTACATTCATAAGCCAATGTTGTGTTCTTGCCCTCTAAGTTATCTTAGTCTAATTTCAGAAATTATTTGAAAATGAATCTGTGTTCTGTTTATATCACAGGTTGCATTACATCTAGTCACCTTGGTCGTAATATCTTATAGCCCGTGTGATCTAGTGGCTACACTGGCGGACTTACGATCGATACTAGGGAGGTACGAGGGTCAAGTCCTGTTACGTGGCATAGTAACAGGTCCGATCTACGTACCGTCTATACAACTTGCGGAATGTTTAGACTCTGGCCGCTACTTTCTCAAACCTTTTTCGCGGAGGAATTTATTCCTATAGACTTCTGGTGGGCGTAAGCCTTTGGGTTCTAAGGCATTAGATTAGAACCCACCAGGTTCTGGGTACGGATTAGACCAGGGTATTCTCAAGCCCAAAGTCAGTTCAAGAATTGACATTTTCTATCCCAGTATTAAGCTATTCCGGACTTTCCCATTTCCTCTAAGGATCGAAACTGGAACCCTTGTTTACACGTTGGCGAGATAAACAGCTCGCACCGGGGAACAGTAAATGACAAAATTATTTTCTAGTCTTGTGTCCTTTGATTGAAAATGCTTCAGTTACGGAAGTACTACGAGAGTCTAGTAATTATTAGTCTATGGTCTTGGATTTAGTTTCTATTTAACGTACATTCATGGACTAGATAGGCACTCTTTAGACGAAGCCTGCCATATACCGTTCCTCAGACATGTCACACCTTAAATCATAACTCCGTATCTGGCCCATAAATATAATTTAAATAAAAAAAAAGAAAGGTTAATTTTTATTAAACTCCCGCAGTGGGGTGGAGCATGGGAGTTTGTGGATTTTTAAAACTTATCAACGTACAGCATTGGCCCGGGGCAAGATCATTACGTACTAAGATATGTCAAACTTGGGGACTAACCAGAAAAAATAATAATATTTGAAAGAAAATGTACTCATTTCCTAGTATTCAAAACATTGTGTCGCCCATGCCTGTGACCAGGCCGCCATATCTGCCTGAAGTCGTAATAAAAGAAATATCTCGTCATGGGAAGATATTGTTTCACTTTTCAGCATGCTTCCATTCCATTCCAAGAGAAAATGCAATCAATCCAGATTAACCTACATAGACGTGAGAATCAAACAGAGGTAAATAAGTCTAAACCAGCGTCATCGAACCCAACTTTTCTTAGAATTGACTAAAGTAAAAAATGCAAGCACTCTAAGAATCAAGGTGGAATCCATTTGTATACTTCTTCCAGTAAGAAGAAATGCATCTTCATAAACCTTGGATTAAATGTTATCGCGGCGTTTGTCACTGTGTTTCCTTATGCGCTTTATTTTCTCCCCACTCCGTTCGCTTGGGAAATCTTCCCGAGCGTTCACTGGAAGTCTGGAGCCAATTAACCTCAATATCTGAGGTAAAAGTCCAATTCAAAGTCATTTCATTATCATGTTAGTTACCGTGCTTATCGTATTTATTCATTTGTTTTGTTTTTCTTTGCCCTTTCAAAGTTCTTTTCGACCGTTAACCTTCCCCTTGTTCAACGAGTGAAGTAACCAAATTGTTCAAATAAACCTCGTGTCAAGTTGGGATGACACTGTAAGTTAAAACAACTGAAAGTCACGCGTACCGATAGCAATGTACTGGAGTGCTTGTAGTCGAGAGATACCGTAAGTAGGGCAGGTTTTCGGTACGATTTGCAGATTCGAACCTACTATGAAGAAAACCAGTGAACATGTGATTGGGATGTGTCGGAAGTTATTCGAGGGTACTGGACTCATATCTGAAGTAGCTCCTTCCTACCCACAGAGCCGCCGTAGCTCAAGTGGTAGAGCGTTGGCGTAGCATTCGGGAGGTAGTGGGTTCGATCCTGGCTGAGTCACACCAGGCAAATGTCGGGATGGCACCTTCAACATAGACCCTGGCCGATACCTTCCCGAATCATTTCCCATCCCTTATCCCGGCCTGAGCATTAGATCCTAAAGGCCATAAATAAAATTCAAATTCCTTCCTACCCGGTCCGAAACTGGACCCGATTGACCCGACCTGGGAACTTACTGAAGAGGGAGTTTTTGGCGTCCTATTTTGAGTCCTCTGGATGTACAACAGTGTGAAATACTGTTCAAACGCTAGGAAATAGTTAGATATTCTGATTTACATTTCTGGTTAACGGGCCGAAATCGGACACCGGGCGAGGCCCGGTCTAAAGTTTGATCCATTTCCGCTCTGCTTGCTACCTTTTTTTAATGCTTTACCCTACGTTACAAACTGGTTATATATTAGGGTGACCAGACGTCCCGTTTTCAACGGGACTTAACTTTATTTTTCATCCATACACTCTCCTGATTAGATTTCACCGAAATGAAAATGCTACGCTGGATGTGTGGGATAACAAGAAGAGACAGATTGAGAAATCTGAGAGTCTGAGGTACAACCAAAGTTGTAGAGATATCTAAGAAGATACAAGAAAGAAGACTGTAATGGTATGGACGTGGTGTCATGAGGAGAAGAAATTAATATGCAGTCAGACGAGTGATGACAATAGAAGTGGAGGGCAAGAGAGGTAGAGGGAGACCAAGGAGGAAATGGATGGATAGGGTTATGGAAGGTCTGTCAGGGGAAGAAGTTCAGAACAGGGGTTTGTGGAGAAGTCTTATCAGAAACGTCAACACCACGTAGGTGGGTAAAGACTGAGAGAAAGAAGTTTCTCCTGAGTTGACTAATTGCTAACTACAACTTGAGACAGGGCTGTCACTCTAAGAATAACCCAGGTACCCAGTGTGGTTTAAACTAAACAATTTTTGTATGTTAAATAATTGGTTTTAAAAGGTAAAAAATTAAAATAGCGTCCAGAACTAAGAAAAATTAAAACTAATAAAAGGGCTGTTCAAATGAAAATTGGACAAAACGTATAACTTGACAAATACCAGAGAGAGAATGTTTATCTTTGTATATAGAATGTTTTAGGATAAGCTAGGTTATAAATGTCTCCCGACTCTTTACTTCGTGGATCATGATTTGAATTAGTTTGCTTGGAAATATTTTACCTGGTTATTCGAAAATCATACGAGTAAAACGAATCTTTCAAGACACCTTCAAAATTGTGATTACTACGAAGCTATTGAGATTTGAAAAAACAGCACTGAAGTTTCTGGACACCCTGTATATTACGCTTCTACATCTACAAATACCAACATAGTACTAGTAGATGAAAATATAAGTGCATCTGAACTTTACATTGTTGTGTATTATTATTATTAATAATAATAATAATAATAGAATGGACATCTTACATTTGAAATTTTGTTTCTTAACGTTTTAACGCTGTGCAAGGTCATGGACGAGATGACGTGTGTGTGTATTAAGTGCTTTAAGGTAGTTTTTTAAACGCTTTTTTCTTTAGTTAAATGGTAGGCTTTTTTCTTGAAAAGGTCCCACTGTTAATTACCAACAATGCATTCAGTTACGCATCGTGCGTGCCATTTCCTCACGTTTTTTTTTTTTTTACTTTGTATTTCGAGATTACGTTATGCAGAGTCATTAAATCTAACTAAAATCTATTTAGTGTGGTAATTTTTCCTTGTTGGTTGCGTAGAATTAAATGCTAGCAGAAAGAAAATTAATAATCACATTCTTTCAATCTATGCAAACTAGCATTCGTCTACTTTGTAAATTCAATCTGGTTTTATAGTTACTAGATAGTTGGAATTGTTTGTAAAGCGGTTTATTACGTACTAGACAGTATGACTCATCCGATGTTGTAAGAATAATGAAATCGCGACGCCTAAGATGGGTATGCCATGTAGCTCGGATGGGGGTAAAACGAAGATTATTATATTACATCGTGGTTAGAAAGCCGGAGGGAAAGAGACCGTTGGGAAGAGCAAGACGTTGTTGGGAGGAGAATTAGAAGGGATCTTAGAGAGATGGATTTTCGTAATGGGGACTGGCGTAGACTTTTCCCGGATACCATCCTATGGCAAACATTTGTACTGAACTTGAATTTATTTCAAGGCCTTTAGGCATCTTAGGCTCAGGCCGGGAGAGGATGTTGGAGGTAGACGACCAGGGCCTATTTTTGAAGGTACTATCCCAGCATTTGTATTTTAAAAACTTTATTTTTATTTGAGCCAGTCTAGTAACTTTGGACTTCGATTTTTTCCTCAGTCACACCAGGCAAATGCCGGGATGGCACCTCCAACATAGGCCGTGGCCGACATTTTCACTCCCTTATCTCTGCCTTAGCTTAAATGCCTAAAGACCGTAAATAAAATTCAAAATAATTGATAGGCAATCACACGTCTTGTGCTTCTGTGAGTGAGTGAATTGTTATTTACGTTCTAAACGAGCTGGTTAGCTTTTAAGGACTGGACCTACAGTTTTTTGGTAAAGTAGGCTCTGAACCACTCCATTCAATTGACCTCGGCGGGAATTGAACCTGTGACCACCCGCACAGAAAGCGAAAACACTAAGCTCTTGGGCACCCCGAGTTCTTGTGCTTCTGTGAGTATTCAAATGTTTAGTGTACACGGTAACCATTAATTTATTACCCTTGCACGGAATTTATGCACAATCGACGCCGAAAGTTAAATTTCTTTTCCGAATGACTTTGTAATTAATCAGTGGTTTCCAACCTCTCTTTTTGTTCGCGGCACACTATCCTTTGTAGTGTGTTCCCGTGGCACACTAACGTACGAGTTGCTAAGAGACGATAGGCTCAAGTTTCTTATTAGTAATTCGAATCTGATATTGTAAGACGTAAAGAAAGACTGTAAAATAAATATTTAAGCCTGGGAATGTTTTTCTCGTGTTCCTTTTTCAAAATAAATATTATTGAGTGAAATTAATTGAATTTGGTTGATTGATTGAGTTGTTAGTAACGTCCTAAATTAGCTGGTAAGCTTCTAAGGACGGGACCTATAGTTTAACGTGGGCTCCGAACCACTTGTGTCCCCATCGGCAATCGAGTTTGTTGATCAACTTGCTCAACAGTTTGCTCGAGGAAGCTCAAGTATATTTTGCGTTATTACACTATCGAGCTTGCTCGACAAGTCTGCCCTTGAGCAAGCTTGACGGATTTCTTGCTGTTAAACTGTCGAGCTTGCCTATCAGCTTCCTCGACGAGCAAGCTCGTCAGTGTAACGGTACTGTTACACTGTCGAACTTGCTGATCGACATGCTCGCCCGAGCTTGCTCGACAATGTAAAAGCGCCTTACATTGACGAACTTGATCGACGAGGAAACTAATTTTGAAGCTCAACAAAATAATAGCCAACATTCCTTCAAGCTTGCTCAAGGGCAGACTTGTCGAGCAAGCTCAATAGTGTAATAGCGAAAAGTGTACTCGAGCTTCCTCGACAGCAAGCTCGTCGAAGAAACTGTTGAGCAAGCTCGACAGTGTAATAATAGCACCTTTACTTTCACCAGAAAATCAGTCTCAGAAGTTTCGCGGCACACCTGTTGGGAACCATTGTAATAGATGTCCTGCTTTGAGTACAGTTTCCTGTAACTTGCAGAAAATAGCATTTCACTTACACAAATTGGTCCATCCATTCCGGAGTAACTTCCAACCGAAATTATACCAAACGGTAAGCACTTTCGGGGTCTGTTGGGTATAGTGGACATTGCAGTCCAGTAGATTTGCCAGATTGTACCTTAAAAAAAAGTATTATTTATGAAGACATTAATAAATATAGTAGGTTATGTAACACAGTAGGCATTGCATTGCCTGTCAATCATGAATCAACATTCTTCGCTTTGACTTGAAAAGGACAAAGGAGTGCTGTAGCATTTGAAAGTGGGTGAGCAATTTATAATTTTAAAAACGTTTCTCATGGAGAATCCTTAAATCATGTTCTTCAAACAGAATAGAAAGCAGTTTTCCACCAACTACAAGCAGACAAGCAGGAAATAAATAGTTAAATACGAGATACATAAAACTGTTAACAATAACAGGACTGTGAATGGAATTTTACTAGTTACAAATACTTCTCATTAGGTCTATAAAAGAAGGTATGTTAGGAGGAAAAAGTAGACGTCTAGCAACCCAAAAGTAAACACACTCGTTTTTGGTTTTGTTCGAGGCAAGAAGCGGTATACCCAGATACCATGGTCTCGCGGCGACTTTCGAGCAGCATTAGATTACAACTTCGAATGACGACTGAGAATTTCTACTGTTTTTCTCCGTCCTACGAGATGCTGTTCGGTACACCGACTGTCCAGTCCTGGTCACGACGTTTGCGTAAAATTGTATTCGTCGAGGGATGCCATCCCTGAAGCTTTCGACAAGTTTAAGCCATATATGACTAATTATCAATATAAAATTCGCATATAGGATCGTCAATAGCGCAAACGCAAGATCGTTGCTTCGTGTGTTGCCTCAGGTTGTGAACTTGGATTAGACTTGCGGAGGTTTGAATCCTGTCTACTTTTAATTTCACCAAACGCATACTGGGGTAGTACTTAAATTTCATCCTTCACTGTTAACTTACCCATTCCTTTACTCGGAGGAGTGCTCGGGAATGAACGTCATTCCTCAGGTTAGTGGCGACTGACCCAAAGTGGCCTGTTGAGCCCATCAGTTGTAAGTAATTATTGTAAAGGTGAAAAGGTAAAAAAAAAAAACCTAATCCCCTGTGCGATACGCACGCGCCGTGAACGGAGCATGGGGGATGTGGAGGTAGTGGACACATTTGAGAAGAAGCAAAGTTAAGTTTAGATGGGGCTTAGTATATTTTGTGTGTGGTCCAGGGTTTAATTTTGGTGCAGACGCATTGATCAGTGGTTCGGACTCTAGATTGTCGGTGCCCTTTGCACATTGTCTCAGTCCGATAGAAGGCAATGCAAACCATATGTGGTGCAGCGACCTTTTGGTCACAAATCAACCTTCAAGCGGAACACCAATCACCAGTATTATGTTGAATAAGTCTGGAGTGTTGAGTTTAACAATAATGCTTCTGTCTATTTCCAACTGAAATCAAGAATAGTTTTCTTCCCTCCAATGCGAGACCCTATGTGTGTCAGTGGGATGCCCCATTCGAAAGTCACCCGGACACTCACTCACTGACCAGCAAATGCAGTTAACATCAGCTGGCGAAGAAGTGAAAACGCCATTCTTTGCGATCGTGACATTCAAGCATTATTGTTTTCCGCATGTTCGTTCATAGCATATTTCGTTGGATGAGTGGATGGATGACTTCTTTCCATTGGCAGTTGATGATTCATCCTAAAAAACATGCAAGGGATGTTAAAAGGAGATATGTCTATATTCTTTTTGGAGTTTTTCGAACAATGTATTGAATTCTTAAGTACAGTAATTCAGGAATATTGTTCACCCTTGATTTGAATTTCTGTTGTTGCATGAATTTGGTTGCTGGTTCTCTTATTTATGGACAAACCCGAGTTTTTCATAGGCATGAGAGTGACGTCCTTTTGGCAAACTTCCGGGCAAAGGGCTTTTAAAATGTATTTTTACGATCTTGTAATAGAGCGTGGAATCCAGTGTTAACCATTATTATCATACCTTCGTCTTAGTTTTTTCGCCTGTATCCCTCACATTTTAACTTCCTCCTCATCCTCACGTGAGGGTGAGCTCCGTCTGAGGATGAAGAGCAACTTACTTTACTATGTTCGTGGGACTGGCGGGAAAAATAGTGTTCCTGCCAGATTTGAAGGTATCATTATAAACCTTCCATAGCCGCCTTTGATCACGATATTTTGTTACAAACATGAAGTTAATTTAAATCTACTCCTCAATTAACCCTACTTTATACTCAATTATCAAGTGGGACCGCGGCGGCTTAGCTGTTAGATCACTCAGTCTAGCGCTTGGGGTCGTTGGTTCAAACCCTGCTCGTGCCATGTGGGCTTTGTGGTGGGCAAACACCGTGTGCGTGGGATTTTCTCTAGGTCCTCCTACATTCTTCATTCCACCAGTCATCACCCATCTGGCCCGATCCAAAGTTGCTTAAAGGCCATAAAATTTTAATTCAATTATCAGGTATACCACAGGGTTCAAACTTCGGTCCTTTCCTATTTAGTGTATTTAGAAACAATCTCTCAGATTATACTGATGTCGCCGCTGGGTGAATGGTGACATGTACTGACTTGTGATCAAGGTGTCTTGTGTTCGATTTCTGATGGGGACACAACTGGTTCGGACTTCGGTGCCCGCTTTAAGCTGTAGATCTCTTAGGACGCCATCTTTAGAAGGCTGTGGCAAACTACTATAGTTGACTTCGTCCAGAGACGCTTAGATCATAGGTCTACCTTAGGTCACAATATCCGTCATTTTCATCACCCAATTTTAATATATTGAATTCCCAATAACTGCTCTTCGTGGATGATCTTTCGGGACGGGCGTAAGCCATAGTGCTTGTTACCGCCCATTCAATTGATTTTATCTTTATCAAATTTTATTTTATTTGTCAATGAACTCGCTGCTGGAATGTGTGAACTATTGCCAATGATAACAATAATGTTATTGATAGCTTGTTGCGGCGATGAGACAGCCCTTGTCAACATGTGTCTGCACAAAAAAATTCGCCTAGTGTAGACTTACCATTAAACTTGCTGCTTTCGGCACGTATTTCTCGATAATGTCCTATGTAAGTTACACCTCAGAGTAGACCTATGTGTAGGCCAGAAATGATAACCAATTTAATAATTCCAAAAAAAACACAACATTAATTCTGTACACCGCTGCGTTAGTCTCAAACAAATGTTTAAAAGAATGTAAATGATATTTCATTATACCAATGTGAATTACAGTACAACTTTGAACAGTACAGAGCTATATTTGTTGAAGTGTTAGTCATATAATGGCAACTCGGTTCAAATCTTTCATTAGATTTTATGAATATACATATTTATTGTGCATAAATAACGTTTTATCAAGTAGACATATTGTAGAGATTACAAAGGAGGCTTATCAGTCTTGTGTAACTTATATTTTCTTCACACAAACACGAATTTTCAAGACTTGAATTTACTGTACTTAAGCGTACAGTAGCTGTATCTATACGTAAGTGGTAAGTTTGCAACATACCGTATGCTAAGAAAAGGACATAGTAATTGTTTTCAAATTATATTCAAAGTACGTACATGGTAGTTTGTAAGATGGATAATGGACAATTGTAGCGTAATGATAGGTTTCAATGAAAATACTTTTAGGTAATTACGGGAAGCAGAACTACATAATATGACGTCAGCATTTGTAAGAAATTCGTGTAGATTTTCTGTTAGTTTGGTACATGTGAGTTGAATCCTTTTGCGTCCTTTTTTTTTTTAATACGTATTACCTTTTATATACAAGTATAGCTGAAGGAAGGAAATTGGCCTTTTTTTTATTCTGTTTATTGTAAAATTGGCATTGTAACGAATCCAGTGTTGCAGAACGGTCTTATCTAAATGTATAATAGGTGTACTTCGGATCGGCGCGTGGGTTTGAGCTGCGCTGCCGACCAGTTTTACTAAGGTTTATTTGTTAGGATTTTCCTTAGTTTCACTGGACGAATAGCGGGATGGTACCTTAATTGAGATCTTGGTAGATACCTTCATTTCTCTCCAGGCATATGAAGGGCTTAGGCCATAACCAAAAGCGTCTCCGGTAGATGAAGAGAGGGTTCCGGATAAGATACCCGAAGGCGATAAAAGTGAGTTGGATCTCACTTTAGACTGTAGGTCCTGCCCTTAAGATGTCCTTGGAATTCCAGTGGCAAGCAGTGGTTTTAATTTAGCGACTTCAACGCTAAAACTAGCTATTTTGAATACTGATTTAGGTACAATAGATGGTTAGTTATTTTCAAGTGATTATTGGTGGCAATGCTGATGGCAAGTCACCATCGGTTCATCTTGCCCGGAGACTCTCCGCGGAGAACACCCATCATCATTAGCAACAGCGTAACAAAAGGACAAACAGTGTTACTTGGCATAACATTTTTGTAAAAAAGTGACAGAAAAGACGAAATTGCTCGCTGCTTCTGGAAAAGAACAAAAGTTCAGATTTAGGTGGTAACAAAACGTTCCAAGACTGTTTTTAGTATAGGAGGGAGGGCGAAATTGGCGACTGCAGAATCATGGTGAAGAATAAATGGATGATTTATATATCAGTGGTTAGACCAACAATGATGCACGGAGCAGAAACATGGCCAATAAAGAAAGCACAAGAAAAGAGATGAGATATTACCGAAATGCAAATACTACGCTGGATGTGTGGGATAACAAGAAGAGACAGTGAGAAATATGAGAGTAAGAGGAACAACCAAGGTTGTAGAGATATCTAAGAAGATACAAGAAAGAAGACTACAGTGGTATGGACATGTAATGAGGAGAACAAATGACTGTAGTCAGAAGAGTGATGGCAATGGAAGTGGAGGGCAAGAGAGGTAGAGGGAGGCCAAGGAGGAAATGGATGGATAGGGCTAAGAAGGATCTCTGGGAGGAAGTTCAGGACAGGGCATTGTGGAGAAGACTCATAAGACACTTCGACCCCACGTAAGTTGGAAAAGACAAAGATGATACTTCTTAGAAGCATCTGTATAGTTTTCCCCACGAGACGAGATTCAGGCTGTTTGCGGGTATCGTCGCCTGTTGCTTCACCGAAAGTAGCAAAACTTTAAAACTTAATGGCAGCAAATTGGTGTAACAGTTTTGTTTAAAGTACGTTGTACGTCTTGAGGTCGTGCTTCAAGGCGAACACTAGCAAATTCGCATGGAACTTCAAACAGTAAGCTGCTAAATTTCGTTTAAAATATTATATTGATTTTAAAAAAACATTAAAAAAAAGTGTTTCCAATGGTTGTGCTTTTTGAAAATGTATAGAATCAGAAAAACACACATTTTGGGAGCTACACATCCTTGACTACACCTTTTAGTATATTGAGAAGCTTCTTACCAATACTTTATTTTTAGAATCATGTGTGAATAATTACTTGTCATATTATTGCGTGATACATTTTATCGTATTCAGAATCCTTTTGACGGCCTGTTTTATTTTCACTTTCTTGGTATATCACGCAGGCCGGCCCCTCAAACCAAAGTAGCTACAGAGAAAACTTCTCATTTTTAGTTCTAAAACTGGCAGGTCCTTTCTATTTGCTTAGCTTTCTCCATTTCAAGAATTCACGCTAGCGTCTTAATGAAGACAAGTAGAGGGAAATTGATTCCAAATTTGATTTCAGTGACTCCCAATTTATTGGGCTGATTCTAATATGGAGACTATAAAAGAGGTAGGTTAATTTCATTTGGTTAACCTTTTCCACTTCTTTACACTAGATTTATTATTTGCGATTGTCTACGAATCCAACTCCTTGACCAAGGAAGATAAATCGTATGTTGAGATAACAAGTTAGAGGGAGCCCTGTCATATGCACTGTGCACATTATACTTCAGCAGCGAGCATCCTGTTTGGATGTCCCGTTGGACAAATTGCGGCTAGACATTTCCAGCGACACTTCAACCAGTACTAGTTACAGTAAATCCTAAGTTATAAACTGCCCTGAGCTGAAAGTTCTTTGGCAACGCGGTTCTATAAGACTTCACAGCACTGGTTGCTGAGCCCAAAGATTAAAAAGGAGAGTACAAGAGCGAACAAATAGAGAGAGCTTAGCTTCCCTTGAAGGATTTGCTTCTTCGGCGGAACACTTATGATTGATTGATTAATCTTTGCTGTACACACCTACATTTTTTGGTACCAATCTCAATAACTACTTCTTAATACACTTCATCGAATGTATAGCATAACAAACTAAAAAAGAGCTAGAGTATTCAGTTCATGTGCCTGAGATGTTCAAATGATAGATAAGAAAACCATCATGATTTTCTTTATTCCTATCTTGGCAAGACACCAGTAAAGGCTTGAAGGTGAACCATGGAGAAAAAGGTGCACTGAGGTGTGTTTGTTTGCAGTTTTCATTTTCCAAGTAAGTCAACTTGGCCTCATTTTTCTTGTCCCCTTTTCAAGAACACACACACACACACATACACACAAAATCTTTTGTTGATCTCTGCAGACATTTTTTTTCCTTGTTCAGTTGGGCGCCTTCTTCTGATTAAATCTGGTCTCTGGATCTCCACAGTACATTATAAACTTGTCAGTATTAAAGACAACATAATTGTTCTTTCCATATTCTTTTCGAAGAGATTTCTAAAGTATTTCATGTTTTACATGATCCGTATTATTTGCTATTTTGTTTGGTCTTCGTTTCACAATGTGTCAACTTGATGATCTATAGGCGTCACTTAAACTTTAGACAGGGGAGGAGTTGTCCGGAGCAAATAAGTGTGTAACTCTCATTTCAAGAAAGTGTCTATTAATGTCTTCATTGTATGTTCTTCCAGCCATTAGTGTTCAGTTTCTTCAAATATTTCGTATCACGTCTTCATTTTGTCCTCATGCTTTGTTTAATTACGATAGTAAAAATCATAGTTGAAATAATTTACGTTTAAACTACGGAACTTGGTTATCATGCGTGTGCTGCCATCTTGTTAGTATCATGGAACTAAAAAGAAAAAGGTTACACGGTAGAACTTTAAATTATAAAATAATGAACACAAATGAATTGATTGTAGCTTAATATCTTGTCGATTAGTTCTGCCATCATTCTTTTATACTTTAAAAGAGACACACACCACTAGGATGCTATATATTTCGATAAAGAAAGAAATAAACTCATGAAGTGGGCTGCGCTTAACGGCCATCTTGCGTTTAGATTACTAACCCAAGTAGATAACCGTCGTAAGTTGACGCTGATTAAATTTGAAACCCGCGTTAACGGTAACTTTCAAAGGACACCGACGGCGTGCGTTCTAACCTCTCGGCTACCCTGAAGTCATAGTGTGCAAACCCGACATTGACAATTATACTAGACAACGAACTAATATTTCATATCCGGACGACCGTAGTTCCTAATGGAGTATTCGCTTAGTACATGGAAGGAAGTTCGTGAGTTCTGGTCTAAGAACCGCCCATCCTGAGGTTTCCCTCCCCTCGGTAGCAGCAGTCAGTGCTGCGATAGTACCTTGAATAAGGCCACGGCTGATTTCTCCCCAAATTCTACCTTTTGGTATGAATATTTTGTCCTGAATGTAAAATAGCCTTCGAGCTGTGTTTTGGAATGTATTAAATACATAAAATGTATGTTCAAACGTTTAATATTTACTGTGCTTACAACTGATCACTTACATAACAAACTGTAACTGAATGTCTTCACTACATAGTGTAAAAATTGCAAACAAGATGTAGGCTAGCGTGTTTCTAATGGTATCAATTAAAGTCTGCGTTTTCCATAGCAAAATGTAACGTTATTTTTATTTTCCCTGTTAAAACATAACTTATATAATCACGCAAGTACTTTAAAACATATGATTTAATAGTTATCCTTTTTTTTTCTTTAAATAATTCATGCAAATTACTGTTGTAAGAGGGAAGGGGGGATGTTGCCATTTAAACCAAGGAAGGGAGGGGGACGAGAATTTGTAGCGAAGGCTGAATCTTTCTTTAAAGAGTAGAGAAACCCGTTCAGCTGATCACATTCAATTACCGTTGCCTGAAAACATATTTTTACATAATTCACACAAATTGTGATTAGTGTTCCGGCACTGGTTCACTTTGTTGTAGCAGTTCGTTCTTTTTTTTTTCGTTTGAAGGACATTTTCAAAGGTTATTAAGCACGTCTTGCGTGCCAATACATTGGCTTGTGTGTGTTTTTTTTTGTTTTTTTTTTTGTCACACGTTTTACAAGTCTGTCTTGAGTGTACGCAACATGGGAATTGCTGGTACAGTATTAACCTACCAACGCGAGTCGCAATGTGTCTGCTTTAGATCTAATGACCGGAAATCCTGTCAACACTTTTTTTTTTAAGCTTGTTTCTTCAAGTTTTCTACTAAGCGCTTGTGGCTCAGTTGATAACGTTGCGGACTTGGGATCGCCACTTGGGATGTACGTACCCTCGAGCCGCGTGGCCGGCTAACCTGTCTGCCTTTTTTTTATTTTCTCCTCTTTTTACCAGGTTTATTCCGGTCATCAGGCCCACACTTGTTAATACTCTGAGGAGGGATGTCACTTGGTGAGCACTTCTCCAGGTATGACGAAGAAGGGCAGGTAGCGGTCAGAGCCTTTTAATCTAGATGCTACACCGGCATTCGCCCCGCGAAACCGATTGAAATCCTGCAAAACCTTTTTATTCAGTGTGGCCGGCAGCAGGAATCGAATTTGTATCTCCAAGTACCCTTCTGGGATCCGCTAGCATAACCATTGGACCACGGGGATTGGATCTTCGAGAGAATCTCTCTACCACGTAGCGACGGTAAAAGAAAAGGCTCCTAATTATAAATAGCGAGTAATTTAGAGTGTCATCCAATGCAAGCGACCGTAGTTCAGTGTTAGAGCGTTGGCTTAGCAAACGGAAGGTCCTGGGAACGATCCGAGCGACCGCCCATCCTGACTGAGGTTTTTCCTGGCTTCCCCCCCCCCTAAATCGCACTAGACAAGTGACGGGAGAGTACCTACAAGGGTACAAATTAGGGCCTGGCCGACTACCTTTTAACACCCTCTCCGCCACTTTATTCTTTCATGAGCCTGAGATGTCAAAAAGCCATAAATAAATTCAAATTGTCATCAGAAATGAGTGCCCGAGGTAATTCTGAAATAGCGAAAGTGACTATCAAACAGACCATTTCCTTAGAAATAAACCTTGTAATAACCGGTTCCTTATCACGTAGTCCAAGTTCCATCCAAGATATTATTCCGGTGATTTTTAAACATGATGGAAGGTCATAGAAATCTCTTTCGGTTTGGCTGATGCAAGTATGCGATCTCGGCGCGTTCGATGTGCGTCATTTACATATATTATGGGTATCTCTTTATATTCATATACATATGTATAAAGAAAAGCTACTCGTGTGTCGTGAGTAGATAGTACGTACTTGGATAATATAGAAATCAAGTCATTTTACCTTGTGCTACTATACAAGTGTTTAATAAGTGACAGAAGGTCACGTACAACCAGTCGATGCTTCCTATGATGATTAAGTCTGCAAATATATTTTGTGGATTTTGTCCAAAGACCCAGTGAAAATGAATTGGATACTCTGTTAACCTTTAAATGAAAAAAAAAAGACAAATTGCAAAATCACGTCAAAAGAACATATTCCTGATTCTTATATTTGCCTCTTTTACCCCTCCGTATCAACTAGACTCCAATGTGGCGTCCCTCAGGGCTCGGTTCTTGCACCTTTATTCCTGTGTGTTGCTCACTGTGTCAGTCTCACATTTTAATTTCACCCTCAGCCTTAACTAGCTCTCACCCACACGCTTATATTTCGACATCCCTCTCACGTTGCAACTTGTCCATTTACTCTAGTATTGCCACGAGACGAAACGAGACAGAGAGAGCTCTCGTAATGCAAAGTATACATCTTTTCGAGACGAGACAGTCTAAATCTCGTCTCGCAACATTACTTCTCACTCATCCTTACCTTCTTCTAATTTGGCCGTCACTCTCAAGCGGTGATGGTGAGATCATTCGTTGTGTGGACCGTCCACATGAGGTTGAACCTTTTTTCAAAGAACTGGTCAACTGAAATCTTATTTATTTCTTTTATTTTTTAAGGATGACTGTTTTTTTTTGCTGGAACTTAGTTTTACTATAATTTCCTTGCTACCTTTCTAATCTTCTGTTGAAATCTCCTTCACATAATCTTAGACAAGATGTTAGGAATGCATAATGCTCTGGTTTCCGATTTTGAAAGTAACCAAAATCTGAATGGTAATCAATCTTAAAACTTAGTTTTGCCTTTTTGTAATCAAATTTTGTTTTTACTGTTCAAGTTCCACAGATTAACGTTGTAAATCACCCCCGCCATCTTGGTATGACCTTAATAATACATTATACTCTTATATTTGAATAAACTTCACACACCAAAACTCTACAAGGGTCAAAATAACCACCAAGGCTAATTTCGTGAAAGCTGAACTTCAATATTCTCCTTCTCAGAGACATAAGACGAGTAAAACTATTCCCATGTAAATCAATGGAAAGGTCATACCAAGATGGCGGGTGGCTACACTGTTTATTAAAAGAGGAAAAAAAATGAATTGTCCTTCTTCACAACTTAGCGATACATCTACTCCAGTGAAATTTGATGGAAGCTTCTTAGCGTAATGTTAATTCTTTAACAACCGAACTCTTACGTGAAAAAAAAACAAAAAACTAGAGTACTCCTCAACTATGTAGATCACCCCCGCCATTTTGGTATGACCTTTTCATTAATCGGGAATCGTTTTACTCGTCTTCTGTCTCTCAGAAGTAGAATATTCCAGTTCCGCTTTCACGAAATTTTCCTTGGCGATTATTTTGACCCTTGTAGAGTTTTGGTTTGTGAAGTTTCTTCAAATATATGAGTATAATGTATTATTAATAGTTTACCTTATAAATCACAATATATCAACGGGAAATTATACTGTTCATGTGTAAAATATTGCATTTCTATAAAACAGCATGGGTCAAAGTAAACATGACGAAACACTATGCGAAAACAGAAGTTAAAAATTACTCTCCTGAGAGACATAAGACTAGTAACCGAGCCGCCGTAGCTTAGTGGTAGAGTGTTGTCGTAGCACTCGGGAGTTCGTGGGCTCGATCCCAGCGACCGACTATCCTGACAGTTTTCCAGGGAGGTTCCTCAGTCAAACCAGGCAAATGCCGGGATAGTACCTTCAATACAGGCCCTGGCCGACACCTTCCCGAATCCTTTACCCTCCCCTATTCCGGCCTGAACCTTAGATGCCTAAAGGCCTTAAATAAAATTCAATAAGACTAGTAAAACAATTCCTATGTGAATCATTGGAAAGGTCATACCAAGATGGCAGGGATTATCTACACCGTTAAATGACAAACTTCGCTGACATGCATTGGGTAATGCCTCAAATGTGATTTGCCAAACCGACATGTTTTACGCTATGATTTGTTTATATATGGCGTCATTTATGACGATGTCGTGCAAACTTTCGGCGTCTCAAGCTCTAAACTTATTAAAGATGTTTTGATTTTCTTCAAAGATACTTTTTTTTTGTTTCGTCCTGAATTCATGACCATCACCTATGAACCACCCTGTATAACGAATTCAACTATATCCAGAAGGGAAGTCACCTCTTTCACATTTCTTAATCCTCTGGATTCTTTCTAGCTATTTGTGACTTTTGTTTTTGCTCTCATCATGGAAACCTAGAATAATAATAATAATAATAAAAACAAAGCTTAGCAGGCTCTCATCTTGACCGGCAGTGTTCCGCAAAACGGAAGTATGGTGACTGCATACTCATCTGCCATTGTTCACTGTCAAGGTAAAAGATGTTAAAATGATAGAGAAGAAGCAAAAAAAAAGAGACAAACAAAAACACGTCGCGAGAAAATACTTTGATGTACGACATTAACTGAAAAATGTCGACCTACACACACAGAAAAACAGATAACAGTAGAATACGAATAATAAAACTTTAGTATAACAAAGGGAAAACCCGCTCATTAATGAAGGTGTCACAAAACTGTTCATTTGACAAAAGTACAGATAGCGTTTTGCCTTGTGTCCAGTACTCCATGATAACTTTTAGAGTTATTTAAAACTATAGTATATTCAAGTCGTTGGTGTTACTCAAGGATCCATATTAGAGCCGTTGTTCTTTTGCTTATTGCCTCCTACACGCTGAATCTTCCAAACTGGGGAGTAAATTTAATTATGAGAACATTATTTTAATATGCGAGAATATTGGTGCTTCTATTCTCGGATCAGAAGAATTTTGGTGCTTTAGTCATATGTACAACATGTCACAACTTTTTCAATATATGGCAACACTGCGAAGTGGCATCCGAGTTCCATCTATTTGAAAGGTTCCGGTAGCCATGATGTGCTGCATGATCAGATGTCATGTATTTACAGAATGTTGGTATTTGGTGCGCTACGTCAGGTAATCGCATCTTCACAATATTTCACGAAGTAACTATTTTTCCTTATGTTTGTACATCAGGGATGCTACATTATCGACACCTTAGTTCCTAAAGGTCGTTAAGTTCGATTTCCGTGAAATTCTGCATGTGCGTACCTAAATTGTTCAGGAGAGCTACCTAGCGGATAAAATATAAACCTCGCATATCAGAACTTCTAAAGAAAATTATATAATCAGTTTTCTTCGTCTCTGCAGAGAAATCGTGTGTAGAAAACATGCGAGATTTTGAAATTAATCGATATGTACAGTACCATTATACGCCTGGCATCGCAATTGCTTCGTACTGTATATGAGATATGTGGTACACGTCTTGCGTGTGAGCAACTGCTACTTTCCCTACGTCCGGTATATTGGATTCTGTTTTTCTGAGTGTTTATGAAAATTTTATAAGACTACTGAAGTGTATGTTGGTCGGACGTTATACGGGCATACGTGTGTGTCGGTGTGTTTGTTATAATTCCTTTGCTAGACGGCTAAGTTCATTAAACTCATTCTGCGTCTCATGACAATGTCGGTTTGAAATTCTCTGCTAAATTATGGACATTTCTCTTCCTTTATTTGGCAATATTGATTATAAGTGATGAAAAAACGAACTACAAATGTCGTCACTTAGAAGCAATCAAGTGAAGAAAAAAAAAAAGAATTACAGAAGCCATAATATTTTTTGTGTAGTTGTATAAAAGAAAAAGGTTCACAACGATAAATAATAGCGATTCGCATTTTCTGAACACGAACAGTGCAGTAAAGTCAAATAAAAATGGTTCTTTTATATTATTGCACAAAGGGGGAAATAATTTTTATGGCACATGCAAATGTTTCAGTAAAGATTTCACTTTTCACACTGGCGTTACGGTAGAGAGAGAGAGAGCTTTGGGTGTGAAGTGTTTGTTTTAATTTGTTGTTATAGTGTGACCAGAGGGGAGGCGGCGGGGTTCAGTGGTAACAATACAGAGGTATTTTTAAATTACGCCGGCGACAAACTTCTCACATCAAAACAATACGAAATTTCCTGTGACAGTGTTCCAAAATGTGCATAGTTTTGGAGCTACAGTCTAACGAAAGCGTGGGAGAATGAACTTTTAGAGATTGCTGGTATGGCATGGCACCTTCAAATGCTTTAAACCTCCTCTATGTGAAAATGCATATTTCAAAATTCCGTAATGGGCGCGCAAGGGATTTCTCAAGAAATTAGGAGATTCCGCAATATTTCTGAAGTAGAGGTAGGTCGTGTACACATTCAATCAGTGTCACTGGAAATAAATACTCACAAAGTGTATGTACTCACCAGTGACCTCTTGTTTACTACCCTGGAGTGCTCGATTGCATTACGAATCTAGCTAGTATCTAAAGCCCTATACATCAAGGAAACAGTTAACCTTGTTTGTCGACTTTCAGTTCAATCGAAAGGGGGACCAAACTTTTAGTTCTAACTCAGTTTCTTATCGTTTTCTGCTGTGTGACACGTTTGTTTTATTTAAAACATAATTCTTTCAAATAATGTTAATAATATTTACAGAATGTGCTAATCTCATATAACTCGGTTCCCCCCCCCCCCCTAAGAGTAAGTCCACATTAGGCCAAATTTCTGTGCGTGCATATGCAGGTGTGGACTGTTTCAGAACAGCGAAAGCATAGGTCATTTTTTTTTCTACTCCAAACTTTGAAAACAGAAAACAGGACAAAGAAAATATATTCGCATAATTACTTACCGCAGAAATGACTATGTTCGTTGGTACAATGCATTACAAGAGTTTCAAACATGCACACAGAAAAGAAACATTTAAAAGGGGTGAAATGATTTACATGTGTTGTCTTAATCAATTGCGCAAGTACTGCTAACACTTCATAGGGTTGCCAGATACGATAATTGCGTTCACTCTATGTGTAGTATTGTCTACGTATTTTTATATTCAACAAGCGTTTAAATATGTACCCAGAAAGCATGAAATATTTTCGTTACATTTTAAAAAGACATTTTCGTTACTTCAGAGAGAATTTCTATTCTGGAAAATGATTGAAAGACGTTTTTTAAATATTTTGTTTTATATACTGGCAAGACTTTTAACGTCAGTACGTTATTTTTTGTGAGGGCTGATGAAAGCTTGCGATTTGCGTGAGTAGCCAATTGAAACACGTGTTTTATTGTAACGCAAGTGCAACACGTGCTTCAATTAGCTATTCACCCAAATCACAAGCTTTCATGAAAATCAGCCCTAAGTGTTTCTATCAATGTTTTTTTTTTTACATTTTTTCTTGTTCACAATGGTTCGTGGTATCCTCAATCTTACAACGTTAATTTAACTCACTTCCCGACGTCATACAATGATGAAATTTTGCTCAGTGACGTTAAGTCCGGTGATGATAATATATCGTTACTTTTATATATTTTAAAAGCATATCTTATTTATTTTCATATGGACTTCTTTATCGTAAAGTCTAGCCTGGAACGATGTTGGATATGATAGGTTGCAGAACACTTTAGGATTTGGATCTCAAAACATTAGATCGAGAAAAAGTGTCCAAAAACCTAAATAAATAAAAAAAAAAAATTAAAGGTATACTTTCCTTAAATATTTCGTACTAAAAAGTACCAAAAAAAATGTTTATGCGTACCTAAAAAGAAATGCATGGGGCATAAATTTATAAAGTGACTGTATATGAGAGCACGCTCCTGCTTTTCATTTTAGTCATGCATACACAAAATGATGTTTTTTTTATTTTTTATTACGAATTATTTAAGAAAAGTTTTTAAAAAAGCCTTTAAAAGTTATTATTATTTAAAAAGAAATCACAATATATTTTCCAATATTGCTTGAAGCTTTTGTTGCAGTGCTCTTAAAAATAAAAATTAATGCACATGTTTTATCCACATGTATAATGTCACTTCATTTTCCATTTTGAAGTTTATCGACACCGAATTTGAAGTTTATTCCATAAAGATAATGTTATCTGGCAACTCTGTCAGAACGAAGATAATAGAAACTTGAAAATTCATTGAGACTGCATATTGCAATAATTTATTGTCTTTTTAGATTATCTTTGACACTTAAATCTATTGTAATGTCTTGTGCCAAAGATATATGGTAATTTGTGCATTAAATAATGATGAATATTTATTCTCTTTGTCTTGTTTCCTGTTTTCAAACTTCTGAGTTGTAAGGATTTGTCGCGGGGTTCCTCCACATGTGACCGAAAAAAATGCCTAGTGTAGACTCACCATTAGTTTGTCGTTTACATTTATATAGGCTAGATAGTTAATCTTGTGCACATTTATATAATACATCAAAATTTAATTGTAGGTAATGTAATGACATAAGTTATGTAGTTTCTTCCTTATCTCAGTTTTTAAGTGCTCATTTACTTGGCGCTAGTTTCACTTTCAGACTTGACACGAACTGTCAGTTCTCGCCAACCAAGTAATACGAAACAGTAGATTATGAACTTATCAGTTTAGTTTGTGTAGATAAGCAACATGCAAAGATAGAAAGTTAAGGTACTATCCAACAATCTTTATACATAACATTTTCGGTTATGTTGTATCACGCACGTCGCCATGATTTGTCTATAAGAGCGTGTCTGTTGTCGCTAAATCAACTACCAAGATCTTTTTTTAAAAACTCTTTTTCCCTTCTAGATTTTGTGTCATTAAATTCGCAATTGTACAAGGAAACGTGATAAATGTGGAACTCAATTGTTCTAGAAAATAATTTTGTTCACGAGATTCGCGTAGTGTTATCCCCTTCCCTCCTTTAATTTATGACATTTTTCTCTTTTGAATCTCACGGTATTTTGAACCAAGGAAACAATGGTAAAAGCTGCCACTAAATGAGGTTAAAGTGCAGTGTTATAAAAAATAAAAGTCAAAGAATTGTTCTGTGACTTTTATAAAACAGTAGTAATAATTGCGTTTAGGATCTGGTACCATGTGAGACAAAGAGAAAACCTTTTTTAAAAAAACACATTACGATATGCACATTTATGTAGTGTGATGATTAAAATCTTTACTCTTTTTTTTTCTATTATCTTTTGTAAATGTCGTAAATGCCAGTACCGTGTAATTTGATTTTTTTTATTATTTGTTGTAAATGTTTGTGACGGCGTTTAGTCAAGAGTGTTGGTTGCCGAAGGAGCAACTATTCTATTACGTCATTATGTAAGTTATGTTTAATAATAGTGTAGAATTATTGCGCGATTTCTCCGAGGTATAAAAGAAAATGCTACTGAACAAACAATATAATTGCCATTCTTTCAACATTTCATTTTCTAAAAGTTAGCATTGCGTTGTGATTCGGAATGTTCTTGATGCTTTGTTTGTCGATATCAATTGTTTCGATTATTTTCCATTCATTTGTCCCATTCGATTGTGCTTCGTGATTGTCCCTCATAGCCTTGTAGACTTTTGAGCTTTCTGATGAGGACACATTATAGATGGATAGCCAAGATTCAGATCAGGTTGCCTTACCATTAACAATATACCCGCCAGTTGGTGCGGGGTTAAATAATTTTTTATATTGATCCCATTTAATATAGGTTGGTGACAGTGTGGACTTGGGACAGTATTGTCAAAAAATGTTCATACCAAGTTTGGTGCGGGTACATCTAACAGTATGGAAGTAATTTTAAATAGTTAATTTTTAAAATAGATTGACAACATTGATGCCTGGAGCATCTATTTCGCCCGAAATACCTCTATGACAGGAACCTGCACCAATCTTAACGATCACACTGCTAAATTCTTCGAGAGTTTGGCCTTCACTACATTTTATCGTGTTACGTTGCCATGATATCTGCACAGTGCTGCTGAGGATCGCGCTACACTTTTGTGAACACGCTGTGTATCTTTACCTTGCATTTATTGCTTATTCTTCAGTTTTTCCTATTGTTTCTCTAATGTTGTAAACTCTTATATAACATACTGAAAAAGAATGATGGAATTGTTTTATTCTAATACGAAACCGAAAAATATACAAAATTAACTTGGTTTATCATTCTTTTTCTTCTTCAAAACGTGACTAATTGCTTTTGAGATAAAAGTGGATTTTTTTGTGTGTGACGTCGCATGCCAACTAATCTTTGTGTGTGTGTGGATATGTGCCATCTACGGGAACAAAAGGGAAGAAAAAGAACTACCAACGTATGCACTATGCATAGCTATGAAAGCATTCATTGCGTGTTTTTGCCCTGAGGTGCTAATCACCTAATGAGCACCAAGCGTTTGTTTGCCTCACTAATATTGTATTATTTGGAATGCAGAGATACAAACCTTTACTTCATTTCGCTAATGAACAGTATTGCCACCACTTAAAGGAAAGAAGAGTGGTTTGTTAATAATAATAAAAAAAGTGATCTATTTTTTAGTTGACAAAGAAAACAGGTCCTCTTTAAGTTCCTTTCCTGATAGCAAAATAAAATTGTTCCGAATCTCTGGTAATACCTCTTGTCTCCCCAACAGAACGTTTTTTTATTTTTAAATAAATCACCCTGCCGCTACGATTGTCTTGGTTTTTTTTTCTCACACCGCAATTTTCTGTAAAACAGTGAGCGGAAGGTCTGCATGACAATCAAAGCTGTCAAAAAATAGTAAAAGCAACTTCAGTTGTCGCGGTCTTATTCCGTCCTTTTTCCAGCTCACATAGCTGCGATGGTACATTTTTTATTCGTCCACACATCTTCTCAGTGACTGTTGTTGTTTCCTCATTTCTTGCTGCAATCAAAAACAATGCCATAATCATAGAAAGTGTTTTGTTATCATATTGCACTTAAATAGCTGGTCAGCTTCTACAGAGATAAAGAGTTTATTTTATGACTTGCCAACAGCAGGATTATTTTCTGTTTCGTAGCGTTACCATCAGCCAATGAGGTGTTGCCTTCTGTAACTTGAGTCCGGCTAATACATCGCGGAGATCTTAGTGTTCTAGCGCTTTGGGTTTGTACCGAGCCGTAGCTCAGTGGTAGAGCGTTGGCGTAGCATTCGGCAGGTCGTGAGTTCGATCCCAGCGGCCGACGATCCTGACTGTTTTTTTCAAATAGGGATTTTCCTCAGTCACGCTAAGCAAATGCCGGGATGGCACCTTCAACACAGGCCCTGGCTGACACCTTCAAGAATCCTTTTCCCTCCCTTATGAGCCTTAGATGTCTAAAGGCTATAATTCAACATTTGGATGTATGAATCAGCATTTGACAGTTGGATTCCTGCTGACTTCAGTCAACTTCATGACCGACATTTACGAAAGATTTCTTTAGCTTTACGAAGCATATAATAATAACGACTACGGTTTCATTGACATTTCATCATATCGTTATTTTGTTGGTTACGGTATCATTGTTTCTGTGACCCCCACACCGGGCGGTCGTAGCTCAGTTCGTTTAGCATTCGGAAGGTTCTGGGAACGTACCCAGCGGTCTCCAGGGTTTCCAGGATTTTCCCTCAGCCTAATTAGGAAAAATGGGATGGCATCTACTAACTTGGACCTGGCCGAATACCTTCCAACATCCATTCCGCCACCCTATCCCAACCTGAACCTCAGATGTCTAAAGGCCATAAATCAAATAAAATAGGGTTACCCCCAATTTCATTATCCAAACAGGCACCGGAGTTTTGTAAATCCTGACTTATTGTGGTGGTCCAAGGGTAAACTAATCGTTTCGCAATAGAGAAGTCCGATGGTCGATCTTTGCTTGGGCCATTCCCGACTGAGGCAGTCGCTTTAGGTGGATACTGAAAAGTAGTGTTTGGATTGCGGAATACCATTACCGAAATAGCTTAAATATCGGTCTAGAAACGCTACAAATATTCCTATATGCTTAGAAATACTCTAGAATGTACTTTGCAAATTGTGGGATCTAAACGGGAGATTTTTTACTAGTCTATATTTAGTGTTACGTGGTGATTATAATGCCTTCCAAACTTAACAAAAATGTGTTTAAGCGTTAGAAATAGCAGTAGTTAGTAACACTGTCTGATAAAACACAGCTGTGTAGTTCAACACTCCGTCACATTTTTTTTTTCCACTTCCTAGTCCTGTCTACGTGTAACGTCGCCAGAGGGGGTTGAAGTGCTCACTGATATGGACTTTTCTGTATTGGAAAGCTGTGCTCAAAGCTTAATAATAAATATAGGTTACACGAAAAAAAAAAACGAAGCTTTCGTTTCTGCATATTCAATAGTGTTAGCGTTTATTGATCTTTTAAATGTAAATAAGTTCTTTTTATAATCAGCCAAACTTCCTTGTTTTTAGTTTTTTCTTACACCATAAAGAAAATTACGAACAAAAAACAAAAACTATTGAAGTGATTCTAATTTGTTTAGTTGTTATATAAGGTCCTTCCTAATTTCCATTGCTGACGTAAATAATGATAGGTCATGGAGTAACTTATATCCAAATTGACTATAAACCAACATTGACAGAACGTTGCCTCACTCGTGACGTCACGGGGTTTAACCAAGGATGTTAGAATTAGATAGGCCAAAATTGAAGGGAAAAAACAACTGAATCCGAACGTATAGCAGCGCGATTCTGCCATCTTGATATGGTAAAGATTTACGCTCAATTGCAAAGACGTAGTCCTAGGCTAAACTGGTGCATTCGAAAATTGATGTCTGTCTTTTGCAATCGGTTCTTAGTGATCAGGTTGTAAAACTGAAGTTTAGTTATTAATAATATGATATATGTTTAACTAAAGTAGCATATTAATATTTAAATTGTGTGTAAAGAAAGACTACTAAATTCTAAACATTTGATTAACTCCAGGACCCGAAATGGAAATTTTTCCACGAAATGGAACGCTTTACCTTTGTTAACAAGCTTTTGTCCTTCTTTGCCTATGATTACCATATTGACGAGACGGAACAGAAAGGTTCCAGACAATCACGAACCGGAACGACGTTCCGTTCGGCTACGGCACATTTCGAGCCCTCTGAACATTTGGCTGACTGAAGATTTGGTTAGCTTTCTCAAGTTTAGGAATTTAAATTTATTTATGGTCTTTAGGCAGCTATAGACCGGGATATGGTAGCGTGGTAGGTAAACGGATATGGAGAAGGACTTGGCCAGAGCTTAAGTACCATCGTGATATTTGTCTGGAGTGAGTGACAAAAAAACGAAAAGCATTCTAGTTTAGTATGGTTAGTCGCTGGTATTGAGCTTTGTTTTACAACTTAAACGAGGCATGCAGTGTATGCAAACTGTCCAACACTTCTTTTTTTTTTTTTTGTCATTATTCCCTGTCAACAACTAGAAGGCCATCCACATGCTGTTGAACCTTTTCTTTAACTGTAAATGTTATATGTATACAATAAGTGCAGATAACGCTATGCAAGGATTTCCCCACTTTGTTTATGTTTCGGGATTTTGAGGTCATGCAGACTCCAGAATGCTGCTTACTCATCCTATTGGTTCGATAAATTATCACTGATATTTTGCAATGGGTTTATATTTACGTTGGTATTGAATGCGATACTAAGACAAAATTATAGAACAAGGTCTAAGTCAATTTAATCTGACAAAATATAATATTGCACTGCCATTGATAGAATTAATAGTTCTTTAGCGAACCGGAGCGAGCAGCCGTAGCTCAGTTGGTAGAGCATTGGCTTAGCAATGTCCTGGGAATGATCCTAACGGCAGCTCATCCTGTCTGAGGTTTTCCCTCAGTCACACCAGGCAAATTCCGGGATGGTACCAATCTCGACTTGAGATGCCTAAAGCGCATAAATAAAATTCAAATTCAAAACGTCCAAGGTCGTGGGTATCGAGCCAACGTTCTATCTTTTTTAAAACTTCACTAACTCACATCTGAGGGATGACGTCCCTTAGCGATCAGTTCCAAGGTTGGAATGCGGAATGGAGCATTCGGGGGTCTTTGTTAAGGTACTATCTAGCAATTGCATTGTGAAACTGCCTTCCATCCTGCGTGGCTTCCATTGCCGATCTGATGTCCGCGACGTTAACGACTGGTCCATGAGAGCGGCGTCCTAGAAATTTTGGTTGAATTAATAGAATTGTCTTGACTGAACAAATTTGTGTTTCCAAATATGCATGTCGATTGATCCGCTTAAATTATTATATATATTTTTTAATCTTAACCTAGCTGGATATAAGCCTTAGAAGTAAACTTGGGGAGAAAATGGACTATCGTACATGCTTTCCGAAGTCGTGTCCACTATATTGTAAGTAATCAACAAGTATATGGTGGTCCACAAACCAGAATGGAGATGATGTGTAATGAGAGTTCGTAAATAGGCCTTAAAATGAATTTAAGTAAAACAAAAGTAATGTACAATCAACATGCTGCAAAGAAGGACATAAAGATTCACGGAGAGACAATAGGCATAGTTGATGAGTATGTTTACCTAGGCCAGCTCAAAACATCGAATATCAATTTGGGGATGGAATAAATAGAAGTTGTACAATGGCATGGAGTTCTTTTGGAAGACTACACTTTATTTTCAAAAGCAAACTACCAATCTGTCTGAAGGGTAACGTTTATAATCAATGTGTCTTACATGTGATGATGTACGGCTGTAAAAACTTAGACATTGAATGCGCAAACGACTCAAAGATTAAGAGTCACACAAAGAGCAATGGAGAGATACATGCTAGGAATAACCAGAAGGGACAGGAAGACAAATGAATGGATTCGCGCACAAATAAACGTAGAAGATATAATCAAGACTACGAGGATGAAGTGGAGATGGGTCGGTCACATAGCTAGACGAATAGATGGAAGATGGACGATGAATGTACTACATTGGATTCCCAGAGAAAGAAACGACCGAGACGACGTCCAAATGCAAGGTGAGTGGATGAAATCAAGCGTTTTCCAGGAGCTATATGGATGAGGGTAGTAGTAAACCGAGCTATGTGGAAAGAAAAGGGGGAGTCAGCAGTGGATAAAAAAAACGGCTGAATATGATGATGGTGCGGGGCTATTTAGACCAAACGAAAAAAAGTCTGTCATAATGTTGTCTCAAGTTGTCACACATTGGAGTGGAGTGACGTTGGAGGGTGCGGAGTAACGGCGCGAAGCATGATGTATTTGGTAGTAGTGGCGTTTTCCTTCTATTTAGAACAGCCCCCGTCTGTCATACTTCTTTCAAAGGGCAAAGTACCTTTGGCCCCACATTCCTGGTTCCTTTATAAGACCTCGGATGAATCAGATGGTGGTTTCGTCTCTACATAATCGCGTCACTGGTCTGAGTTAGTTCTACATTCACCACTATTGGCATTAGTTGATTTATTTAATCTTGTTTCTACAAGTTGTGATGAATTGAGTGACCTTTGACCGTCTCCTCATGCAGAACTTTGTACCTTATCTAGTTACTATTGCACTTAAATGTACGAGAAACGCAATATGCGAATCAGGTCAGTCCAAGTCATTTAGGTGGGATTCTTGACACTAAGAGTTCGACGTGCCACACTTAAGTTAAGAGTTTGACAATTAACAATGATATTTTTTTTTGAGTCGAAATCTCACAGATTGTGTTTTGCTTCTCAAAACTTAGACACTATATTTGCTACATCATATCTTTGTCGAGAACAGATTTGTGAATGCTTGATTTACAGTTGAGATTTTAATGTTCTCGTCAAATCTAAAATTTTGACCACGATTCGTAATGAAATTTAATAAAACTTTGCTAAATCTTTGTATTTGAGGGGCCGTTGTAGTAGGTCGTCGACTAATGACTTCGAATCGTCCCTTATTCTAGAAACTACTCAATTTTGTTTTTAAGTCTACAAATTCGTGTGTAGACTCAGCCGCAATCCCAACCCAATACAGAACCATTTTTTTTAAAGTTGGACTTTCTCCATGGTATTAAAAGAATATATATTTTTGATCGAAGTTTTTTTTTTTTTTTTTTTTTTTTAATAGTGCATAAAACCGTCGGCCTAATTTGATTCTTCCAATATCCAATATCTAGAGAATTTAGAATTCGAATTTGAAAAATTCAGTTATGAAAATGTCAGACCTGTATTTAGTTTTCTTTAAGGAGAAAAAAAGATAAGAACATATTTTTTGGTGGTAAAATTAGGATAGCGAATGCTCTAGAACAGCGGTCTGCAACATTTTTGGCAGAGGGCCGCGTTGGCTAAGCAAGAAGGGATCTAGGCTAGGGCCACATTAAAAAGGATCAACTCAAAAGTAAAAAAAAAAAAGATAATTAAAAAAGTCATTTTAATATCATGAATAATAAGAAAAAATAAACAACGAAATTTAATAATTATTATATTGCATATTTAAAAATAAGAACCAAATTAATTTCTTTTAGATCCAATGTAAAATATAATAACTATCATTTTGGATTTTTCGGGGGCAGTCAAAATCGCTACGCGGGCTGTAGGTTGGAGACTCTTGATAAGGAAGACTGTCCGGTGTGACGTTATCTCTGTAAATGCCCTTACTTTAAGGCGAAGCCATTACTTAAAACCTACTACTGAAACTTTCGAGTTCTCGTAATGTTGTAGTTTAGTTCAGCGCATTTTTTTTTAATTGTAAGTATGGATGAGCAATTTAGGAATTATGAATATTAACGCCTGTTTTCTTTTTTTCCTTACAGACTTTTTAAACATCGAGGAAACAGCTGTACCTACTGCAAAAGAAAGTTTTGATTGTGAGTGTTGCAAAAGTGTTTACTAGTGGTGCCTTGTGCGACCATGTCTCTTAATTGTAAGAGTGAAAAGTGATTCGTAGTGAATAATAACGGTTACAAGTGCTGTTTTTTTTTAAAAAAAAATATTTAAGTACATAGCGTGGCGCGTGCAAACAGTACGCGCACGCGCAATTGTGTGTGTGTGTTTTTTTTAAAAAACGCAAAGATTATTTTTTTTTCTTTGACGTATAATTTATTAGTTTTGTGGAAAAACTAAATCATTTTTAACGATGATGAAAAACGAACTCCGCACTGGCAGTGAAGTAACATTGACGTCCTACATGGGTAGTGTTGGTTCGATCAATGATCCCCCAACAGACAGTCCTACGAAACCAGCGTCAAATGGCATCAATGGACAGGCTGGAGGTGGTTCTGGTAAGATATAACTTTTATTTATTTATCTATTACATCTGTAAATTATAGGCTGTATTCACACGGGCGGTTTTACTCCGCTGGCGAGTTATAGGTTATATTCAGACGGGCGGTTTTACTCCGCAGGGCGAGTTACTGTATAGGTTCTATTCAGACGGACCGTTTTACTCTGCTGGCGTAGATGGAATTCTCGAGCCAGGTGAGATTGCGCCTAGAAACAATGATAGTATGCAGACAAAAAAACGGGTCGAAAGTCACCGCCACGGAATAGTTCTTGTTTTTCTGTTTGTTGCGGCATTTCTCAGCCCGGATAAATGGAAGAGGACTATTTTTTTTCTAGCTGAGTGAGTGACACTTTTTAGGATCGACTCCAAGGTCATAAATGGACAATAGTAGACTCTTTATAGATATTATTAGAATGTTAAAAGAAGTACAGTTTCCATGATCACGACACTTAAACATTAGACACACACTACTCTGCCACGTGTGAATGGTACGAAATCTGGTACGATTGTTCTCTAAACATTAACATTTTAGACATATTAAATTGTTAAGCTGTTTATGGCTTCCACTTAAGAGACTCACTAGTTAGAAGTTTGTGTATCGCATGCATTTATTCGTTGAACAGCCAAATATCCCGCTGAATGTCCTTAGTTCAATTAATTTCACTGCACTGAAAACCTACCTAGTAATTATACCGTGTAAACACAGGTAGTTTCCCATCAAATTCATTTTCTCTGTATCTTATCGAAGTATTAGGAACATTATACTCACTCGTTTTATCTTCCTGAAGACTGGTGAGACGGAACAGGAAGGTGTTGAGTGACAATCAGTAGCGAAGAAAGAACGTCCTGTGTGAAATGGTAGGGTAATCCCCACGTGGACAAATTCCAGGCGTAAAAAAAAAAAAAAAAAATCGCTGATCTGAAGGAACTTATTTAAGCAGGTGCAGTGTAATTACTTAACAAAGCTGAAATAACGCAATAATTCCCTCTGAGCATATGCGAAACATTCTTTGACATCAAACTGGGACAAATCTCTCTCTCTTTTTCTATCTTTCTTCAGGGTTTGCAATTGTATTTTAGCTCTAGGGGTTGCCAATTTGCTGAAAGGTGAAAGACCGCAGACGTATGAACAAATTATCCTTGCCTGTTTAGGTCCACATTTTATTTGGGTCGTCTAATTGGCAATGCTCGTCATTTCCAAAATATGAATAGGCATATATATATATATATATATATATATATATATATATATATA
>JAGDQP010000605.1:0-25492 GCA_022664845.1 Lepisma saccharinum | reverse complement strand
TATATATATATATATATATATATATATATATATATATATATATATACTTTTCTGATTTATAGTTTTTCATGCTCTATAACAAAGCATGCCAATGCTTAAACTGAAGCTTAATTAGAGACCGTTTTGATGATATTTCAATCTATGCTATGGTTGTCATTTGTATGATCAGTCAATAACAAACAGAATCAGTCGACCTAGTATTCGTGTGGGTTAAGACGGTCTTCTACTTCTGCCAGAGCTAGAAAGTTTACTATTGGTGCTTATGGACAGAAAATTGATACCGAATATCTTCATTTTCTAAGGAACTGGATATCTTTAATAGAAAAGAAAAGTTTTGGAGTATTATAAGAAGTTTATGCACGGGTTGAAATACTTAGAACGTACATTTGTTTCCTAGTTTTTCAGAAATAAATTATTAAAAAAATAAATAAAATTATTATTTTTTCTACAAATTACAATATGTCTAACTTTGCAACCACTTACCCTAGAAAGACCAACTTTTTTTTTGTTTTATTCCTTGTGAACAAACGATTCTAATAATTTTAATTGCAATCATATCTGATACACCAATAAAAAAATAGTATTTTTACATAGCTATTCCAGTCCACCTGTCAAAGGTTTGATGAGAGTAAGCCAGCCGCGCCCCGCCCCTGTCTTCGCTTTTAGTCCGAGGGAAAAAGAAGGGAGGGGACTACACAAATCCCCTCTTTATTCAGCTTCTACAACAGGTGCCGACGCGAATGTAAACATGCTGTTTTAGAAAACAGCACATACCTGAAAAATTTTATGTAGTGAAGGTGAGATATGAGAATTTTGTAACAGGATAGCAACATCATATTTGGAATGGGGTGATATTTGGAAGAGTTGCAAGGTCTATTGTGTGTTTTCCTAAAAAAAATCTAATTTAGTTTAATTATATGAAAACTCTCTTTTTCTGATTTATATATAACAAATTTATCCTAACGTTACTTTTACTCTCACTAACGAACATCTTACTGCCTGTGTTTATCAATATTCACGTGCCTAATATAGGCTGCAACCGCAACAGATATATCTATAGAGAAGTTCTGCCTTTTCATTCTTGGAAAAACTGTGAGTAAAGGAGGCATGTAAACAGAAGTACTATTGCATGTCACAAGGCCTGAAACCCTGGAATAACCTATAACTTCGACCCTAAAACTGGCAGGTCCTTTCCAGTCGCTTTGTATTCTCCATTTGTGTCCCTCCTAAATTTTAGTAACTACAAGTCTGACAGAGATGATTTTTACACCGTTGGATTCGTCATGGTCTGCAATGGTGAGGAAAACTATGAATGTGACTAGAACTGGCAAGTCCTTTCGAATCGCTTAGTACGTGTATTTTCCATTTGTAACCCTACTAGATCTCAGTAGCCACAAGTTCGACTGAGATAAGCCATACACCGTTGGATTAGTCATGGACACCGGTGGGAAAATCTATGAATTTGACTAAAACTGGCAGGCCCCGGCATTCGCTTAGTAAACTCCATTTGTTCCTATGACTTTGAAGTTTTTTGAGGGGATATGTTATAAGTCGAATTTGTACGGTGGTGCTTTGGTTTTATTTGTAATAAAACTATTACTTAGTTTTTTTTAGATTATTAGAATAGGAATTGTTAGATTACAATCTACCTTTGACTTCAGTGGATGGAAAGTACAACTATTTTTAATTGAGTAAAATCTGTTACTACTCCTTCCCTGCAAGACAATTATGCAGAGAAAATGATTGATCTAAATTACTTCTGATAGCTAGCTGATTGGCAGATAGACAAACATTCTAAATTATGTCTTCGAATTAAAAAAAATCATTTGCCCTGGTTATTATTAGGAGAGAAATTAATCAGGCGTTGGAAAAAGGTAATTACTCTTTTTAAGAATAGGAGTACAAAGCCAGGGAGAGAGAAATGGCCCTTATAGCTATACTTAGTAGCTCAAATACATAACAACCCTTTATGCGTTAAAAAAAATCAGAAAGTAATTAGTCCTCCGAAAACATTAAATTAAATTATTACTGGCCTATTTCTACGACTAGGCTATTGTAAAAGTCTGTATAACTCAGCTCACATTTTAGTCTATCTTATGTGGACAACGTTACATTAGCCTTAAACACATCCTTTATGCGGGGTAGTTCTCAACCTTCGTACCACTGAATTCGGCTCCTATTGCACATATGGTAGAGCTTTGCAATAAAAAAAATGTACATATCAAAGTGCATGTGCAGAATCACATGATGATGTTGCTGAAAGCAGTGGCGTCCCAGGAATACATCTACGGGAGGCAACTTCAAAATTTTAAATAGAAACTGGGGTTGATTTTGCTCCCTTTGCAATAAGCGCGACATTTTGAATCACTTTTAGAGGAACAAAAGCTTTCGAGTCTTGGCCCGGGCCAGATCAAAATGAGTTTATAATTTCTTTAAAAAATCGGTGAAACATTTGAATTTAATCAAGAGGTAAGAAAAAATAATGAAAAATAATTGGATTCCTTATCCTAACATTAACAAACATAACTGCCACAACACAAGAAAAATTTAGGGGTAGCGTGTCTGCCAACCAAGCGTCATTGGGTATGTCGAGCGTACGAACCCTGCTCCGGCCGGCCATCCTGACAGGTTTTCCTCAGTCTCAACAGGCGAATGCCAGGATGGTACCTTCTGTAAGGCTAGGGTCTCTGCCTTTGCGCACTAGGGATGTCAATCCGCTCGGCTCGAGCGGCGAGTATAACGCTCGAGTTGAGTCGTCGCTCGAGCTCGACTCATTGTAACCGAGTCGCAGCGTGAGTCTCTTTGAGCAACGACTCGGGCAGTTCTAAGTACCGACTCGAGCGGTTCTGAGTACCGACTCGACTCGACTTGAGCAGTTCTGAGTACCGACTCGACTCGAGCAAATTGTGAGCGCCGACTAGACTCGACTCGAGCACATAGTGAGCGCCGACTCGACTCGACTCGAGTTGTTGTGACCACTGACTCGACTCGACTCGAGTAGGTACTGAGCACCGACTCGACTCGAATCGAGCGAGTCGGCATTGAAATAACTAAAAAAAACTTTTTAAAGACATGTTTATGTATGACTAAAAAGAAAAGAATGGGGCGCGTCATTTCAAGAATTTATGAAGCGACAGTATATGAGAGCGCGCTCATGCTTTTCTTTTTAGGCATGCATAAACAAAAATATTTTTTTTCCCTTTTAGTACGAATAGATTAAGAAAAGAATGTCTTTAAAAGTTTTTTATTACTTTTTTATGTTAATTTAGTTTCACTATTTGTTTTTTCTATCCTACTAACTTTAGAAACAATGATAGTAGAAAGCATGATAGTCGATGTGAAGTTAGTTTATTGATCTTCTTGGCAACATAATTTGTTGTTCTAAGTTTTCTCTAATAACTGAACAAGTAGAAAACCGAGATAGCTGTGTATAAATTATGAGGTAAGATAACTATGACATCGTCCACTGACTCCTTTTCTGACTGTTATGTCAATCCGCTCGGCTCGAGCGGCGAGTCTAACGCTCGAGTTGAGTCGTCGCTCGAGCTCGACTCACTGTAACCGAGTCACAGTGTAAGTCTCTCTGAGCATCGACTCGGCTCGACTCGAGCACATAGTGAGCGCCGACTCGGCTCGACTCGAGCATATAGTGGGCTCCGACTCGACTCGAGCAGTTCTGAGTACCGACTCGAGCAGCTACTGAGCGCCGACTCGAAAAAAATGTCCTAACGTTAGTTTTACTCTCACTAACGAACATCACTGTCTGTGTTTATCAATACTCATGTGCCTAATAGCGGTTGTAGCCACAGCAGATGAACCTATAGAGAAGTTCTGCCTTTTTATTCTTGGAAAAACTGTGAATAGAGGAGGCATGTAAACAGAAGTACTATTGCATATCACACGGCCTGAAACCATGGAATAACATATAACTTTGACCCTAAAACTGGCAGGTCCTTTCCAGTCGCTTTGTATTCTCCATTTGTGCCCCTCCTAGATCTTAGTAACTATAAGTCCGACAGAGATGATTTATACACTGCTGGATTAGTCATGGTCTACAATGGTGAGAAAAAACTATGAATGTGACTCTAAAACTAGCAGATCCTTTTGAATCGCTTAGTATTCTCCATTTGTGACCCTACTAGATCTCAGTAGCCCCAAGTTCGACAGAGATAAGACATACACCGTTCGATTAGTAATGGACACTGGTGGGAAAATCTATGACTGACTAAAACTGGCAGGCCACGGCATTCGCTTAGTAATCTCCATTTGTTCCTATCACTTTGAGTTTTTTTTTAAAAAAATACGTTATAATTCGAATTTATACGGGGGCGTTTTGGTTTTGTTTATAATAAAACCATTACTTAATATTTTACGTTACTAGGCTAGGAATTGTTAGGTTACATTCTACCTTTGATTTCAGTGAATGGAAAATACCATTTTTAAGTGAGTAAAATCTTTCATTCTAGCTAATGATTTTTTATTTGTTTGTTTGTTTCTCTTCCGAGGAAGTGTTTTAACTACTCCTTCCCTGCAAGACAATTATGCAGAGAAAATGGTTGATCTAAATTACTTCTGATAGCCAGCTGATAGGGAGATAGACAAACATTCTAAATTATGTCTTCGAATTCCAAAAGTCGAAATAATATATTGCATTATACTAGAATAATTACTTCTATGGGGAGCAGAGGCGGGGGGAGGCAATCTTCCTCCACTCACCACGTCCACCCTCTTAGTATAGAACCATTGAGGAAGAACACAAACTCTACAGAATTAGCCATTTTTCGCAGGAAACCGGTCGAGAACCTGTTTCATTCAAGCGGTACACACATACTTATTCAGACATTCGCTTCTCCAACTTCTCACCCCTTCTACTGGCAGGCCTAGAGTGGGGCGTGGCTTAACCTCATCAAACCTTTTAGAGGTGGACTAGAATAGCTATATAAAAATACTATTTTTTTATTGGTGTATCGGATATGTTTGCAATTAAAATTATTAGAATCGTTTGTTCACAAGGAATAAAACAAAAAAAAGTTGATCCTTCTAGCGTAATTGGTTGCAAAGTTAGTCATATTGCAATTTAGAGAAAACAAAATAATTTTATTTATTTTTTAATAATTTATTTCTGAAAAACTAGGAAACAAATGTGCGTTCTAAGTATTTCAACCCGTTCATAAACTTCTGAAGAATGCTCCAAAACTTTTCTTTTCTATTAAAGATATCCAGTTCCTTAGAAAATGAAGATATTCGGTATCAATTTTCTGTCCATAAGCAACAACAGTAAACTTTCTAGCTCTGAGAGAAGTAGAAGACCCCGTTAAGGCGTCAAGTCAGTGACTCAGAGGTCCCAAGCTCGAATCTCGGCTGAAGCATGAACGTTTGTGAATTTTAGAAACTTAACAGCTAATATACTCGAGACGGGCTAAAGTCATTAGTTACTAAGATGGCCGTAAAATACAAACGGTACATTTTTTTTTTACCAACACAGAATTAATCGAGAAAGTTGATTTTAGTATGTTTCTCTGTTTGGGGGGGGGGGAGGCAGGTTTTGCAAATACGATAGATGGCTCTTTTATTAGCTGAAGTTTCACTACTCTAAAGATGATTTAATTTTGTTCTCTGATATTTTTATTTATTTATAGCCTTTAGGCATCTAAGGCTCAGGCCATTGTGTTATTATTTTTAAAACAGAAGACGAGGGGGTAAGAACATTCAAATCATTGGTTGCTCCGATTTGGGAATCGGTGGGGCGAATACTAGTCTCAATGTGTGTTTTAACAAGTTATACGTATCATGAAGAACGGTAGTTCTTCCAATGATGCTGACAAATTGAGTCTGTTAGCGCCACTCCAATGTATACAGCTAGTTTCGGATCTAACGAAATATAAGCCTGATTTTGATGCTTGAACATGCATTTGAAAGCTCTTTGCCATACTAAGACGCAGAAAAACATTTGGGTCGTTAGGACCTTCCTGGGACCCTCTAGGGCTGTGCGAAAAATTCAAAATTTCATATTTCTGAGGATAGTACTGACCCCAAACCATATAGGTGGACGAAACTTAATCTACGCTTCAATACCTTTCAAACGGTGTATCACACGTCAAAATCGGTGAAGAAGTTCAAAAGTTATGACTTTTTTTTTTAGTCGACTCACAGAATTTTCACGAATGATAGAAAAGTTTGTCTGTCTTTTTGTTTTAGCCGAAGTGGAGGGTGGGGGGGGGGGGGGGGGTTAATTGTGAGCCCCAATAAGATGAGTTACCGTTTTCAAGATACGGAGCCTACCATGGTCCAAAATCTACCTTTTGTATAAAGACTATGCAGTTTTTTTTTAACAGACTACCTTACAAATTAAGCGATATCAGTATATAAACCCTTTCGGGGTAAAAGGGAAGAGTGACGCAAGAATTATATGCACAAAAGAAGTGTTATCCATTTTGCGAGTGATTTTTGTGTGTGTCACTATGGAGCAAGGGAGGATACTAAATTTCTTTAATTATATTACAAAGGAAATACTTATGCCATAGTGACACAAAGAAAATCACTCGCAAAATATATATCACTTCTTTTGTGAGTGGAATTCATGCGTCACTCTTCCCCTTTACCCGCGAAAGAGTTTTATACTGATTACCATGTGCCGTACATAATAACGAAGAAGTGGATACATTATTAACACATTGCACAACAAAACAAACCTTTGTTGACGCTTGAAAACCCTCCGAAGTACAGGAGCGATTTTTTTTTCTCGGAAGTTCAACGTTCAAGAGGGGCTACAGATTTCATTTAAATTATGAGGTTTCCGTGCGGGATTTAAAAGAGGTTAAGTTTCCTTTAGTTTAACATATCTCCTGTTTACTTGTTTACGTTACGATAATTGTTCGAAAGCCCCCTCCCCCCAAGTCCCGATTTGCAATTTCCGATTTCTGTTAGACACTAAAGCTGTTATTTCTGAATTAAGATATCGAATTTCGATATCACTGGCAAATCGAAAAGCGAGCGATGTATCAAAAAATCGAAATATTGACGTAAATACAAAAAAAAAAGTGAAAACGAAAATTATTACATATCGGAAAATCGTTGAAAATCATATATTAAAAAAAATCGTTGAAATCGAACATCCATCCAATTGAAATATAGGTCCAGATCGATGAATCGAAAAATTCCACAGCCTTAGTACATACACATCCTTAATACGTCTTACCTCATTAGCTTTTCGGGATATTACATTATGTATCACGATGCCGCCCTACTTTTATATGTTTCTAGCTGCGAAACTGTGCGGGTTTTACATTTCTTCAAGTCTTCAAACATATTCAGAATTTGAGGATGGTTTAATACTTTCTTAGAAGTAGCTTTTCAAACAAAAGCACGTAAAAAAATATTTTAAGAAAAACTTTTTATACTTTAAATAGTTTTTAAACTTTTAGCTTTTAAACTTTTATAAAAAAATAATATACTTTTCTTTAAAAGAAAAACGAAAAAACAAAACAAAAAAAACAATTCATCTAAAAAGTAAAAGATAATTTTGTTTATGCATGACTAAAAAGAAAAAAAACGGGCCGCGCTCTCATATACAGTCACTTTATAAATTCTTCAATTGGCTCGCCCCATGTTTTTTTAGTCATGCATAAACAGTTTTTTTTACTTTTTAGTTAGCATTGTTTTAGTAAAGAAAAATATGTTTTTAAAAAGTTTTTAATTTTTTTTTTCGACTTATTTCGATGTTCGGATACTTTTCAATCCTAAACTGCTTCGCAATCAGTCAAACGCAACATCGTGGCAGGCTAGTATTTATTTTAGGATAAAAAAAATGTTCTAACTAAAAATAAAATTAACTTTTAAAATATATGAAAGTAACAATAGAATATTGTATTGTCAACCGACTTACTTCGCTGTGCAAATTTTCATCATTGTATGACGTCGAGAAAGGAGTTAAATTAACGTTGCAAGATATGAACATTTTGAGTCGTTGTGAATTACAGAAAAGTATGTAAAAATAATTAAAAAACTTTTTTTAAAAAACATACTTTTCTTAAACAATTCGTACTCAAAAGTATTTTGTTTATTCATGACTAAAAAGAAAAGCATGGGGCACGCTCTCATACAATCACTCTATAGATTCTTCAGTTGGCGCGCCCCATGCTTTTCTTATTAGTCATGCATAAACAAAATTATTATTTTTTGTACTTTTTAGTACGAATTAAGAAAAGTATATCTTCTAAAAAGGTTATTTTTTAATTTATTTTTCGAGTTATTTCGGTTTGTGTCCCCCTAAAGTGTTTTGCAACCAGTCAAACCACAGCGCATTGCAGACTAGTATTTATTTTAGGATAAAGAAGTCCATATTAAAATATGGTTTTAAAATATAGAAATATATGAAAGTAACATTGAAATACTGTATTGTCACCCGACTTACGTCGCTGTACAAATTTTCATCATTGTATGACGTCGGGAAATGATTTAAATTAACGTTCGAAGATTTGAGGACGCAACGAACCATTGTGAACTAAAGAATAGTATGTAAAAAAATTAATGTATCATTTGCAATTTCCAATATGTGTTAGCTAAAGACGAGGTTATTGCTGTTCATGATCCTGGCTGGCAATTAAAACCTCATACGTTCTTGCAGAAGACAAGTGATTGACTCACATAACGTGCATTTCTCCTGATTACCGTCACGTCTTCAGCCTGTGTCGTTTGTTTGTATGTGACATCTCTCTTTGAAGGAAGAAAAAAGAACTATGTGTGGCATCAGGTGGCTGACCCTATCTTTCACTTCCACTTTCACTCACTGTGGAAGAAAGGTCTGGCGCCTGGCGTTTGCTTCCAGCTTTGTCTTGCTTTTAAAATAATATTCATAAAAAGAACTTGTCGTTGGTGGAATTTTCAGAGGACGTTCTGGAATTTTTCAATATGCTGGAGGGTGTATTGTATCTGTACCCACCTACGTACCTTCATTCTAAGAATGGGCAACTTCCAATGATGTGAAATTAAGTCGAGGGAATGCAGGAGAAAGTACATAATACAGGGTGAGAACAAAATTTGTTTGCATTTTTCTTTCTACATTGAAGAAGGGAAATTTGTCTGTCAATTTAGTTCTTTCCAAATGGGCTTAACTGGTTATTACTGGCCTAAATCCTTCCTGTTTGAGGGATCTCGCTCCTTCGGCGAGGTACCACCCCGTTATTTTCTCGGCAAAACAAAATCCTGGAAAACGCCAGTAACCTCGAACTTACGTGGCTTCCCATTGCCGGTCCAAAAATCTGTGAGGTTACCAACTGAGCTACGGGGTCTGGATACCATTTATTAGTTATTTTTCTATGTTTAAGGCCTTTAGGCGAGTTTGGCTCAAGCCGGATGGATGATTGGAGAAATGAAGAAACTGGGAGAACCCTGAGAAAACCCACGCACATGGTGTTTGTTCACCACACAGCTCACATGACACAAGCAGGGTTTGAACTGATAATCCCAAGTGCCAGAGCTGAGTGCTCTAACTATTGAGCCACTGCGGTCCTACCATCCTGCCAACAGCTATACGGTCTTGAGCGCCTATCCATCCGTTTCGATCTTGCGACATAATTATGTTTTTTTTAGCGTACGATTCCTTCTTCGTCATCTAGTGGTTACGATCGCAGACGTCGGTGGCATGCAGTTTCGAGTCCGTCTCTCGGTCATCTTGAGTGGAGTTATCAGTTAAAATACTACCGACAATTGCAGTTTCAAAATAGTATTTCTTAGTAGACATGTCCCAGTGTAAAATGGGATTGCGTGGACAGCTAATTCCGTGAACTTTGCAAAATGTTTAAAATGCGAAAGTATAAGAAAAAGTGAGCATTTATTCGTAAGTGAAAAAAAAAAAGCGTGAGTTCTTACCGGAAATTCAAGTTTGGCGCTCTACTTAATAGGCTAGCGGTAACCTATCGAGCATTGGTCTTTATTTATCGTCATAGTTAACGCATTAGCTCATTGATGTCACCGCATGAAAGGCGGTGACACACCCGTTCTTGATGTCAGGCTTATACTTGAGTAAGAAGGATTTAAATAAAAAAGTACGAAATGAAACTTTTCTACAAAGTATTTGCCGCTAACTCGTAAGTTAGTTATAATTTTTTTAAGATTATCATTTAGATAGTATGTAGGAAGAATCTTTTTTACCGTTCAATGGACTAAGGTACACAGCAAATCAAAATTAACAGAAAGACGCATGTTTCTGGTTCGTGTTTTATACCTTAAATTAGTATTCCAATCACTAAATGGCAGAGACCGAGCCACCGTAACTCTGTGGTACAGCGTTGGTGTAGAATTCGGGAGGTCGTGGGTTCGATCCCAGCGGCTGACCATCCTGACTGACTTTTTTCCTCAGTCACACCAGGGAAATGCTGGGATGGCATCTTCAACATAGGCCCTGGCCGACACCTTCCCAAATCCTTTCCCCTCTCCTCTTCCGGCCTGTTCAAAAACTAAATGGCAGGAAAATAGGATCGTAATTTTGGTAAGCAAGCTCCTATATTATGTTGCCCGCTACTGTCTCCATCCTTATTCACGAAAGACTACTCACCGAGTAATGTCATCCATCAGACCCGTGACGGATCTAGGCCATAGATGTCGCCATAGTCAGCCCAATAGAAATTAAATTAAGGCAAAAGAATTTTGCAGGAAGAAGTTCCTTGGCGTATGACTTTCTTTCACTGCATCATTGTATTGTATTGTCGAAGTATGTAGTTAACCTTGTTTTAAAATTACAGCAGAACAAAATTGTTCATTGCATTCCTTCGGAGATCTACAATGACGTCTCATTTTTTTTTTTTTTTTAAAGAGGAAATTTATACTTATTTCAACACAGAAAAAGGAAAATACTCTTCTGTATGTACAATGTAATTCCAGAAATGGCAGTGCCTGTTACATTCGAGTACGACGCCACCGCTTTGCAAATCCCCCTTTTCGTTGAAGGTCGATGGGAGAATTGATGCGATTATTGCCAGGCACTCGGCCTCGGTGTTTCAAGGGAAACCCCAAATGCAGCCGCTGCCATGCGACGCCTTCACTTTGCCAGTTGCAAGTGGAGAATGCATATAAAATGCATAAAGAAAAAAAAATCGAAGATTGTGTAAAAAAGGAAGATAATTACATTAGAAATTTCAGAAAGAAATCGTGCAAGGCAATTGGAAATACTAGAAAACCTTGTACGAAGTATTTATAGCGAAGGACGTATACTTAAGAGTTTTTTGAGAAATTTCGCTGCTTTTCGGAAATACTACCAATAATAGTTTTTTAGTGTGGAAAGCGAAAAAAAAAAAAAATACACTGATATGCCACATGCCTTCGCGCACCCATCTATTAGCTTGTAAGGCCGTCTTTTATCTTGATTACTCCGCTATTCTTCTCCGCATGGATTCTTCAATATGTTGGAAGTGGTTTTGAGATATTGCCTGCTGAACAAAGATCTCTTAGGTTGGACGTTAGTGCGTGCTGTATAGGTGGTCGTATAGATGTTCCACTGGATTCAAGTCTGGAGACCTTGAGGGCCAATTCAGGATTGCATATTCTATGTAATTATACTGAGTCACTGCGCGAGTATTAGCTGTCTATGTGGGGGTGCGTTGTCCTGTTGGAAGCACCCATCGCCATCAACATAGATTATCGACATGTGGATACTCAGGAGTACATACACATAACGGTATACGAGGAGGAAAATATTCCTGATAATTATGGCAAATCTAACTCTTATAGTAATTAAATTGTGAAGGCTTATAATGGGATGAGCAATGTATTTGTGACCTTTAGGCAACCGTCGTTCAAGCTGTAAATGCAGCGCTATGTAAATCAGGGACAGCAGAGGTAATTTAGGTTCTAGCTGGCGCTGATGTTTGCTGTTGGCTGATCGAATACAGTGACAGTACCTAGTATAAAGAATCCCTACTATACCCATCGATTTACCACGATGTTCTGCTCGCCGACGGACACCATCTCTAAGATTTGAGACAAGTTAGTTCCCAGATGAAACCGCGTAAGAAAAAAAAAACTTTTGTTAAATATATATATTGTTTTTACGGTCTCTACAAGCAGCTATGGTCTAAACCTGCCACATGTCAGAGAGATTCCATATCTTGGAGAGCGATCTTCTGTGGACAAAGAAAGGGACGGTAGTCTTTTTCACATTACTAGTTTAGCCTTTTTTTTCACACATCATATCTTGAATGTAACGCAAATGAAAATTAAAGAAGGCTAGTTAATGAAACAACAAAGTTAGGTAGGTAGGTTCAGTTAGGTAGAAAGCGAGGAAACATCGGTGAAGGTAACATATGCCTAGTTTTAGGGATTATAATAATTTCTTTGTAAAATTCCAATCGTTGTTCGTTGGTTATTTGAAAACAAACGTCCTAATTTTCAAAAGAAGATAAATTTGGTTCAAGGTCACATAAGGACACCCAATTGGTAGAAGTGAAGACATTTCTTACCTTTAAATATGAAATCATCAAAGAATTGTTGATATATTACAAATTATTACAACTACAACACAAAGAACACGAAAGGAAATTGAAGCCTATTTTTTTTTTACTTTTCATCCATAAAATAAATAAGGACACTTGTAAATAATAGTTGTAAATATTTTTCCTTGCAATTAAATTAGGATTATTTATACAACGTACTGACATACATACAGATATAAAATTTAGTTCATGTCAATATGATTTATGAGAGAGGAAAAATATAATTTTGTAATGCAAATGCCGTTTCTTTTTTCTTGTTGGGAAGAATTCCTTAATTTCCTTTTGTGTTTATAACACGCAGTATATGTTTTTCGTTTTTAAATGGAACTTTGCTGAATGGGACATAATATGCAAATTCCCTGCAATTTCCTGATTGTGTTTAGGAATCAATACAGATATAGATTTAAAGGATGGATAAGAATACCGCCAGTATTTAATCCCTCAGGGTGTTGAAAATGAAAACTATTTGCTTCTAAATTTCTTCCAAAGGAATGGAAAATCTCAGTACTTGTTCCGGTGTATAAAATGACCGATAAGTTGAAGCACTCTTCTGCATTCATCTCAGGGATTTCAGGTATCTTCTGGGTCCTTGGAGTGAAGTCAGGTGATTTACCACGTACAATACACTAAAACCGAGAGTAGTGCCCCAAAGTTCCACCCGGCGTAGATGTCGGGCGTGCTAAGCATACTCTTTAAAATAACTAACGATGGTAAGAGAATTATTAACTAAAAGACTGGGAGGAAAAATATAACTATAATATTTTTATTTAGGTTCATGCAGCAACGAACTCCAGTACTGCACATTGCAGGACCAATAAATTAACATCACATTATGATCTAATATGTGCAACCAGTTATTAGTTTTTACGTACAATGGTAGTACAAATTATAGTGACAAGCTCCAAAAGAACGTTAATAACAAAGAAATGGATAAACAGAATCAAAAAGGACATTAGTAATAACAGACATATAAAATAAGAATTGTTATCAAAAAGAAATTAAATGATTTTCTGTAAAAATAAAAAGGTTACTCACTTCACAATCTACCATACTTTTGGTGCTGCCATCTGTTGACCACAAATTCAAACTTGTGCACAATATTCTTTTCATACAGTTAGATATGGCAAATGTTATACAGAGAGTATTTTAATAATTATTTCAATCATTTTCAACATATTAATGAATTAATAAACATATGAATAACGATAATTCAGTCCATATATTGAATATGGGTATCCATGGGTGTGTTGCTATTCCCAAGCCACTAATAACATACATAAATGTAAAAAGCGACGGGCATGGTGCAATGTCCACAAAAAAAATGGACGTTCGACGACTGGCAACGTGTTGTGTGGTCGGGCGAGTCACCCTTAACCATATTTCCACCATTGGACGCGTGTTTGTCTTGCGAACAGCCTCTGAAGCATACGATGTGGACTGTTTCCGCCCGACTGTCAAACATGGTGGCGGTTTTATTATGGTCTGGGGCGCTATATCATGGTATTCTACAGCCCTCCTTGTCATATTACACGGTTCGGTCACAGTAGCAGTGTATAGAGAACTCTTGGGTAACCAGGTCCACCCAATGGTGCAAACTTTATTTCCAGACGGGAATGTCATATTCACACCGCTGGCCCTGTTCATGAGTGGTTTCACGAACATGTTGATGAGGTTCGACGTCTTCACTGATCCGCGCAGTCCCCAGACGTGAATATCATCGGGCCTCTGTAGGCTGTTTTGGAAAGTAGAGTTCGGCATCTATTTCCACCTCCTTTGTCTCTATCTGAAGAGTGTGCTAGGCTGTGCTGCATGAAGAATGATTCAAGTTCTCACTTACCACGATTCAGGACTTGTATCGGTGTATTCCGTCCAGAATTCAAGCTGTATTGCGTACTAAAGGTGGATCGACAGCGCATTAATATAAAATGTTCCGACTTTTTTTTTTTTTTTTTAAAAGAAAAAAAAAACTAAATAGCTGTGGGTAGCTAAGTTGTCAACCAAGTTGGTGAGCGTTGGCTTCCATTCGCGACTTCAAGGGTTCGATACTAGTAGCCGCCGCCGACCTCGGTACCGTGTGGGCTAGGGCGCTGTTTCGTCGTTCATGACGTTGCAAGCTCCAATTATGTCTGGGGCATGGATGTTCCTCGACTGCATTGCATTCATTTGATTGTGACGGGCCGAAGTCTATAGTTATTAAATGTTTTATATAAAATTAAGTTTTCATTTTTACTAGCGGCAGCCCATTTTGACTTAGGTGTTTGCTGTTACACCACGCAAATGTCTTAAACACTGTGGGCGACTCGTCCCGAATCCTTTTCCGTATACTCTCGCGGTCTGTGCCATAGATACCTAATAACCATAAAGTTAAAATTAATTAAAAAGAGAACATCATATGAAATCAGATATAACGAGAATTTGAGAAACTATAGACCTGTGACTCCGTTTCGATGTATCAAGGAATTTACTAGGTAGAAACGCTTTTGTTTTTCAACTCCTCTAAGGCACATATCTATATGAATGGATGTCTCAGCTTCTGGTTGAAAGGTTGACCATGTGGTGGTAGCTTAGTGGTTTGAATAATCAACCGACAACTAAGAGACACGGGTTCGAGTCCCAATCACGGCCATTTTTTTTCTGTTTTTCAGACAGTCACCACACAGAAGGGTTTTGTGTAAAGTAAAGCTATATATAAGAAATTAAGGAAGTGATTCAGAAAAGGGCCCAGGTCCATGAAATGATTTTTTTTTCGCACTGTGATCTGAAGAAAGGCCCAACTCCGTGGGTTTGGGCTTCTTTCCAGATCTCTTGTGTTTTATTGATACTTTTTATGTGGAAGAAGCAGGAGTTGGACCCTTCTTTTTGACACAGATATCAGCAGCTATATAAAGAACCAAAATCAGCAAATAAATAAATTAATTAATTTAAAAGAAAAAAACTGTAAAATTTAGAATTGGGGAGTTGTGCAGTCAGGGTTTCTTTCAGAAAATTTCGTTCGGGAGGGCTCGTGAGGGGCTCACGAAAATTATAAATAATGTGTATTAACCCCAATGTACTAAAATATAAAATAATAATAATATTACTTAAGAATATCTCGTACTCCATTAGTTAACATCAAAGTAACATGAACAATATTTAAAGAATGTGCTATTATATATGTATTTCGGTATACTTATGAGTGATACAAGTGTTGAGACTAATTCTTCCGGGCATGCTGTTCAAATCCCCCCGAAAGCATGCCTGAAAGAAACAATGGGTACACTTCTACAAAAAATAAAAGCGCCTTGGCGGTACTACAACTTCCAAAGAGACAAAAAAAATGCTCTGGTGCAGCCAGGCTGAAAAAAACACCACTGGACTAGGGCCTTTTTTCCGAATCAGGTCTTCAATTGCATTTGCTGGCCTGTTGTTACGAAAAGCTTGCGAAACACTGCTCTTGGACGACCTAGGTTGAGATTTTTGCGGAAGGTTAAAATCTACACTCCAGGAAGGCCACTTGTAAAAGCACTAGCAAGGTTTTTCGCTCGTCCCACGTGCCGAGAGTTCTGGAGAACGGAAGCGATCATATCCTCCGCTGATGACCGACAAGTGAGGCCAATACATAAGCAGTTGCAGAATACGAAGCACAAGTAAAAAACAGCGTTGCCAACCGTTCAATATTAGTTACTGCTTTCGTATTTTTTTAAATACATCAAGAGAAGAAAACATCAATACAAATGTAAATCCGATTTTACCTTGGCAGTATTTTTTTAAAAATTCTTTCTTTAGTTCACAATGATTCGTGGTGTTCTCAAATCTTAAAACGTTAATTTAAATCATTTCCCGACGTCATACAATGATGAAATTTTGCACAGTGACGTAAGTCGGGTGACAATACAATTGTTATTTTCATATATTTCTAAATATTTATGTTTTAAATGAATATTTTATTTTATTTTTGAAATATAGACTTCTTTATCCTAAAATAAATACTAGCCTGCAGTGATTTTGGGTTAGACTGGTTGCAGAACATTTTAGGAATTGGGTAACAAAATATTAGTTTGAGAAAAAAGTATCCGAACAGCGAAATAACTCGGAATAATAATAATAAAAACTTTTTAAAGACATACTTTTCTTAAACAATTCGTACTAAAAAGTAAAAAATAATTTTCTTTATGCATGACTAAAAAGGAAAACATGGGGCACGCCAATTCAAGAATTTCTAAAGTGACTATATATGAGAGAGTGTGGCTCATGCTTGTCTTTTTAGCCATGCATGAACAAAATTATTTTTTACCTTCTAGTACGAATTGTTTAAGAAAAGTATGTTTTTTTTTTTTTTAAAATAAAAGTTTATTATGATTTTGTTGTTGAAATATTCATGTGCAAGCTGATCACAGAGCTTCCCAACCTGGGATCTTGGGAGTCCTGGAAGTCCGCGAACCAATTAAGAAATGATAGTCATAATTTGAAAGTCGTTCCTCAGGTTAAAAAAAACAACAACAAGGAGAAGGTTTGATGCTACGGACCAGTACCCAATTGTTGAGAGGCATCTTCACAAATTACGTAATATCTTATTCAACTTTTTTTTCTTGTTTAGCTGTGATTTTTTTTCTTCAATTTATTAATATCTCGGCTGCTTTGTGGGCGTCGGCTTGTGACCTGGCAGGCAGGGATTCGATTCTCATTCAAGTCAAATTTTGAACTTACATTTAAGACCTTTAGGCAACTTTAACTCAGGCCTAGATGGTAGGATTGGTGGAATGAAGAAAGTGGGAGGAAACGGGACAATCCCGGAGAAACACGGTGTTTTTCCACTACAAAGCCCTCATGGCACGAGCAGAGATCGAACCTACGACCCCAATCAGGTGAGCGCTCTACCACTGAACCACCTCGGCTATTCCGTTCAAGTATTTTTTTACCACGAGGTGGATCAGTCGGTAGAGTCCTCACCGTTGTGTTCATGAGGACCAGATTTCGATTCTCGGTGCCTGCTATTCTGACTTAAGTTTTTCTCTGGTTTCTCTCGGGCACACCAGGCAAATGTTGCTATGGTACCTTAAATAAGGTCCGGGTCAGTTCCTTCGAACATGGTTCCTCATGTCATTGTTAAATATATCCAATGAAACTGGCTGAAATTGTGCTTCTCGGGAGTTTGTTAAAAAAATAAATAAATAAATTTTAAAACCCTCTTAAATTATATATTTATTGATATTTCTACTAGCTGATATACCCACCCGTTGGTGCGGTGTTAATGCAATACTGTTAGCAACACTGATAGCTGAGACAGTTTTAAAATTGGTTGGAAACACTGACGACTGCGGTGCACGGAGTACCTATATGTCCTGTCCTAGTACCCAGTGTACAATTTAGTGTAAATGAATGCGGACACATCCAACGGTATGGAATCAATTTGAAAAAATATAATTTCTGAAGTGGGCTTGCAACACTGACAGCTCGGAGTACTCCAGACAAGAGAATTAATTCCCTTCTCTCTCGTACCTCTGCGACCTACCTCGGTAAAAAAGAAATGTTCCTAATGCACATGTATGCAAAGGCAACAGACGCGTCTAGATTTGTATAAATAATATACATTCTTATGTAACACAGACAAACTTCCATTGTTGTTTATAAATTTACTTAACTCATATTAATGTTGCAACTTAGAAATATTTCTTTTGTGAGTAATACGAACTACGATATGTGGATGTCTGATAAAATGACTGGTACTTAGTAAATAACTATTTGTGCGGGCATGTTCATTTTATCAATGTGTGCGAGGTACAGCAGGGGAGGAGGAATCATCATTGGTCTATGGAGTACCAACACCATCACAAAAGTTAAAAATTGAAGGATAAAACATCTTTTTAATTACTTACAGAATGTTCCGCAGACGTGGGACTTTGAACTTAATTTTACATGAGTTTTTCTTTCGCTTTCATACTTATTTTGATGGATTTTTTTTTTTTTTTTTTTTTTACATTTTCGTGAACAATACAGATGTTCTTCACGCGCGACCATACCATCGTGACTGAGGTTTTCCAGGGTTTCCCTCAATTCCACAAGGTGTATGCCGGGATGCTACTTTAAGTAGTCCTGGCGGATGGATACCTTTATCGTCTACTTACCCCATCCCGGTCTGAGCCAAAGATGCCAAATATTATGAAATAAATTGAAGATATACGAGGGAATGAAAATTTGAAAGGACCGAGTTTCTCATTCGTAAGGCGCTTGGTTCGAACCCAGCTGCGAACCATTCAAACTGAGGTTTTAGCAGAGTACATTAGTCACACCACGGTAATGTCGGGGTAGTACATTCAAAATAGACTGTAGTCGACTTTTCCTCCGCATTCTCTCTCTTCCTGTAAACCGGACGTGAACTAAAGATACATCTTAATTGAATGACCCAGCTACTGCAATCGATTCAGTAACTTCGTGGATTTCGGATTAGCACTGGGAGGCAAGCGAATTGAAGTTCCGGCGCCGATCATAATACCTGAAGTTTTACTCAGTTTCACCAGGCAAATGCTGAGATGGTACGTTACCGAAGGTCCAGCCCATTCATTTTCCACAAGAGAGCTCACCGAGGGACGTGATTCCTCGGACAAGTGTCGGGCTTAGGCAGTACCTAAACTGCTTGGCCGATAAATGAAAATAAATAAACAATAATAAAAAATCAATATAAGTGGTGTAGATTGTCTTCGCCGTCTCGATCGCGCAGCACAAGAAACTAGTGGATTCGAAATATTTGAGGATTGCAACACTGGGTGGAAAAAAAAAGGAAGGTAAGTATTTAGAAGTATTGGAGAAGGTCTCGTGGTTATGAAAGGAAGCAAAGTGCAAAATGCAGAAGTGAAGTGACGTTCGCATTTGATAAAAATGAGGAAGTTAAATTTGAAAAGAAAGAGTTAAGAATTTCACTTGTGCATGGACATCTCAAGGAACACCAGACTCACAGATTGACGTAATAGGTCGCATACACATACACACACACACACACACACACACACAGAGAGAGAGGGGGGGGGGGTAGGCACTTTCTTTAAAGGTGGACAGTTGGGTTTCGGCAGAGGCAGCCAGGGCAAGCATTATAGCAAGTTTCACATTCCTTCTGAGGAGGTCATTATCACTACGACCGCTTACTTGTTTTGGGTCCATTATCCTTTTATGGTGCAAGGTCATTGGATGTTATTATCATGTATTATGTTTCACCAGGCTTTTGTCTTTTGACTCTACAATAAAAAAAAAATAATGAGACGGAACAAATGTTGCGAAACTTTTATTTATATTTCATACGTACGAGGGCATTGCAAAAAGTAGTTAAAGGTAATAGTCAAGATTTACTGCTTCCACTATTTTAAAGGATAAGGGGAGAACAATCTGGGATTATTAAAAAAAATACTTCCTAGAAGCATAAGTACAATTGGCATTCCAAGCGGTCAAAATATTTCCGCCTTCCATTTGTTATCTACAATAAAGTTCTTTAAAAATAAAGTATTAAATCCATTTCCTCTTTTCAAAGCAATTAAAAATAGGAAAATCTCAAGTCAATTGCATGTTTTGTTCTACGTTTACCTGGGCATTACTTTAGAATGCATACAGGGGTTTTGAGTACACTTTTTGTGTTTTTAGAGGACGTTCTAGTAATACAGAAAGGTAGCAAAAAACGAAAATACCACCTTTTCTTTATTATGTGGTTTACTTTAAACCACGTGATTAAACTCCCTGACATATATATGCAACCCGAATAACGCCTGAAAGTAGCAGCATTGCCGATCTTCCAGGATAATTTCAGAAGATAATTTTGTTTCTATTGAAGCAGGCCGAATTAGGATCCAAAAAATTGTCAAAAAATGGTAAAATTCATCTGGAATCTTGTAACATGTAAAGAATGACGTCCCTCGGCTGGGATGAGAAAGATAAGGACCAGAGCCTTAGTTGGATAGTATCATAACGTCATTCGTTTGGTAAAACTATGACGAAGCCTTGTCGAATGTCAGGATTACCTGTGTCCCTCCGCAGTGCTGATCTTCGACTTCCACTGGACCATGTGGACTAAGTCTTTCAGGGTTTGTTAAACTATATTAATTTTGGGCGACTGCAAATTCGAAATATCTCGATGCTGTTACCGCCCATACAATTAATTTTATCTTATCGAAATATCTCGACTAACTTGTGCTAACATTTTCAGAACCGTCTTTATTTTATCGTACTAGGAATTAAAGGTTGCCTGGTGAGGAAAATATTAGATCTATTTTGAGATCGCATTTGGACTATGTCACCTTGGCTGAGAATTGTCGACTTTACTGTCACACATGACAGAGGTGCTTAGCGGTGTATGATACGACTAATGCTAGATAGGGGGGGGGGGGTCGAATTTCTATATCGATATCACTACAAAAACGAACAATATACAGGGTGGAGAAAAATTAGAGATCAGTATTTTAGGATCTTCCTTTAAATACATGTATTAGGTACAACTTCGATTATGGTTTGCTAAACAGCTTATGGCTTACGTCATTATTTGTGCAGATATGACGTCATTACGCGAAAGACGCTTATTTCTTCAAAGAAACTTTTATCTTGGTTTGACGAGAACTTGACGTTCCTATTGACGCCTAAATTTTTGTTCACCGTGTATCAGTCCGTTCACGAGAAAAGTTCAACAATGAGTTCTATTAAAATGTTTAGATATATTTTCAATTAGGCCTTGAATCCATTAAGCCAATTGTTAAAATAAGCTTACAAAAAAATCGCAAAACAAGAAATGTCGTTTTTTTACATTCTTTTCTTTAGTTCACAATGGTTCGTGGTGTCTTCAAATCTTGTAGCGTTAATTTAACTCATTTCCCGACGTCATACAGTGATGAAATTTTCCAGAGCGACGTAAGTCGGGTGACAGTACAATATTTCATTGTTACTTTCATTTTATACATATATTTTAATATTTTTTTAAACTGTCTTTTTTTCCTAAAATAAATACTAGCCTGCAACGATGTTGGGTTTGATTGGTTGCAGAACACTTTAGGATTTGGGTCACAAAACAGTTTGAGGTGGGAAGGAGGGGAGTATCCAAACACCGAAATAACTCAAAAAAAATATAAAAATCTTTTTTGACATATTCCTTAAACAATTCATACTAAAAGGTAAAAAATAATTTTGTTTATGCAGGACTGAAAAGAAAAGCATGGGGTGCGCCAATTCAAGAATTTATAAAGTGACTATATATGAGAGTGCGCCCCAAGTTTTTCTCGTGCATAAACAAAATTATTTTTTAGCTTTTAGTACGAACTGTTTTAAGAAAAGTGTGTCTTTAAAAGGCCCAGGCCATATAGCTCGGACAGGAGGGGAACGAAGATTATATTCCATCGTGATTGGTAAACCGGAGGGAAAGAGAGTGTTAGGAAGACCGAGACGACGTTGAGAAGGTAATATTAGAAAGAATCTTCGAGAAGTAGATGATTGTGACGAAAACGCTTGATCTTGTTCAGGATAGAATCCTATGGAGAACGTTTGTTACTGTGGCGATGAACTTGGGAGTTTCGTAAGCCGTAGAGCAAGTAAGTGTCTTTAAAAGTTTTTATTTTTATTTTTTAAAGCTTTCCAACAGAACCTACCTACACAAAAAAAACAACAATAATTCAACACTTAGTTAACAATCGCACATCGGCCATATCGAAATATCAGTCAATAATCAATATGTCCGATGCAGTATATGAAATTTTTAAATTTTGTCTCTATATCGATATATTTCGATGTTACAAGTATCGATTGAGCTAACGAAATGTCTCTCAGCCTTCATGGCAGACAGAATTACTAACTATTGAAAGAAATGTGCATTCGTTTTGTTTTCGTTAACAACAATTATAGAACTCTTTAACAAGGTCTGTAAAAAGACAGTAGTTGTTTGAAACGACACAATTATGGCTGTCTCCTTTTCTTTTTATTTCCCTGTGTCTTTTGTAAAAGAAGTCTTTATCTCTTGTCTGCTCCGAAGAATTTAAAAAAGAAAGAAAAAAAGAAGTTTTTGACCTACAAAATCCTTTGCTTCTCTTCCCGATGTGAGGTTTCCCTAGGTCACTTACATACTTGCTTGCATGGCATTGAAACTACATTTTAAGTTGACAGCTGTATACAAGTACGAATTGTTCATGTGTGTTGACGGAAAACACACCGTACTTATAGAATGAAATAAACTAACCTAACTCAATATATTTATTGCTCCACGATACAAACGATCTAAGCAGTATTTTTGTTCTGTGTTTTTGTACAGAGCCGCGGAACGATTGGATTATTTGTTCACCGATTTCCACTGTCATCAAGACGGGAAAATTATGCCCTGACCAATCTCTGTTATGTCTTGTTTTAGTTTACTCAGATTGTTACGATGGTAAGAATCATGGTTGAAATAACTTACGTTTAGACTACGGAACTTGGTTATCGTGATTGTACTGCCATTCTCAGTAAAGATATAGGTTTCAGGCTTAGAGTAAGGAATCTACTTTTCCCATACTCTAGGGTTACGCGGTAGAGGTATAAATTATAAAATACTGAACACAAACGAATTGATTGTAGCGTAACATTTTGTAGATTCGTTCTGCCATCATTCTTTTATACTTTAAACGTGATATGCACCAGTAGGATGTTATATATTTCGATAAAGAAAGAATTAAACTCACCAAGTGAGCTGCGCTTAACGGCCATCTTGTGTTTAGATAACTCACATAAGAAGATAACCGTCGTAAATTGACGCTGGTTAAATTTGAAACCCGCGTTAACGGTAACTGGTGTTTACATTACTAAAATGATATTGGTTAATGTTAACCATGGTAAGATGTTGGTAATGTAAACAAGGCATTAAGATTGGAGCGCACGCACACACATTTCTGCAGATGTTTTTCTACTGTGTTGGCTTCATTTTCGAACGATCCTGGGATCAATCCCATCCACCGTTTATCCTGACGGTTTTTCCATTGCTTTTTCTAGATCCTGAATGACTTCTTTCTACATCCTCTCTCCCAAGCTCTTTTTCCCCCCAGTCTGAGCCAAAGTTGCCTAAAGGCCATAAATCCAGATTCATATTTAGTGTCTTAATAAACTCACATAATTTAGTGTGGGTGTCATTTAAATATATTTGTTTGGTACGGATTTTAAGGACAAAAATTTATTATCTTATACAGATTGGTCTTTTTGGTGTGCACGTGCCCTTACTGAGATAAATGTAACTTTGCTGGAGCTTTAGATGAGAGAATGTTCGGTTCTTTAGGCTGGCTTTACCAGGCTATGAGTGCAGCGTGTTTACCGTGAAATTAGCAAAGTATTGTAATTAAAAATTACCTATGTGTATTGAAAAATCCCAGCGGCCACTCATCCTGACTGAGTTTTTCAGAGTTGTTTTAGGGACACTGGGATAATGACGGAATGGTACCTTCAAACTAGTCTCTGGTCGTCGTCGTTTTCTCCTATTTTGTTCGGGCAAAGATGACTAAATTCAATTTTATGTGTGGGATATACATACAAGGAAGAAATTATACATGTGGCAACATTGGGTTGTGATGACGTTTATCTCGCAATTACTTTAGTCCACCCGTTTGACGAATGGGCTACTTTTAACAACAATTTTGTCAGTTGCGACTCGTCACTAGTAGTTCCTTAACTTGTTCTGTAAGATATAATAGTATAAAATGTGTTTTAATTGAGGTCAGGAAGAACTTGACGCACTCAATGAAGGTTCGAGATATTTGGGGGGTAACACTGCACACGTTCCTTACGCCACTCGTCGCCACTGAATTTTTCTGACCTTTTTATAATATTAGCTCAAACAATGATGATCTTAGAAGATACGTATTTCTCCATTTCGAATTAAGGCATTACGAGATAATTATGATCTAGTTAATATGTGAATGTGTGATACACAGTGTTAATTTGAATTTTATTTAATACCTTTAGGCAACTTTGGCTCAGACCGTATGGATAATGATGGGATTAATTGGTGTAATGGAGGTGTGGGGAAACGGGAAACACCACGCACAAGGTGCTTGTCCACCACAAACCCCGCATAGCATGAGCAGGGATGGAACCGACGACCACATACATCTGAGTTAAGCACTCTGCCACTTATCCACCGTGGCTCCCACAGTGTCAAGTGAAGAGCTACAGTGAAAACAGGCTTATAATTGGTGGTATATTATGAAAACATGTAGCGAGTAACCTCCACTCAATACATCGCAAGGAATGTGACCTTCCAGAAGTTTGTTCTAATAAGTGTTTCTTGGGAAGAAAGATGGTCTTACTCTAAAAAAAGATTCAAGAAAATGTTTCCTAAGAGAACATTTAGTTAACCTTCAGCTTATATTTTAAGTTTCATGTAAATTCATCTGTCTCAACCCGTTAGGCAAATACGTCATCTAGGCCAGCGCTCTAATGATGGTGTCATCGTTAGCTTTTGTTTTCTAGTTGTACTTAAAAAGAATCCTTCACGTTACATGTGGTTTTTCTTTCTTTCTTATTATTTGAATAAAAAGAACGTTTTCAAAGGAATTCGGTGGATAGGTTACCATGCCGTGGAAACAAGAATGATCAAGGTTTAGGTTGAAGTCTTTTTTGTATACATTTCTTTACGTAAATCTTCTTGTGAACGTTAGAAAGTGGTATTTACACTAGATCAACTTATTTACTCAATAGAGGTGCCAGGTCCTGATGATAGATATGGTACTGAGCACATGTTTTAGACTATGCTTGGTGACCTCGGTAGCCATGTCGGCTAGGGCGTTGGGCCGCCGTTATGCGGGTTCTAATCCCGTCTGGGGCATGGATGTTTGTGGATTATTTTGTATTCATATCATCCCGGCCCGAAGTCCATAGTTACTAAAAGGGCCCATATAAAATAAAGTTTTTAGACTCTGTACCGTAATGTTTCACACATCAGGTAGGCCATTTCAAAATTTCGTTATTGAATGTTAATATCGATGGTTAAACGAAAAGTAATCGATATATTGAACTTTGAGGATCGTCTTTATATATATATA
>JAGDQP010000604.1:108504-152351 GCA_022664845.1 Lepisma saccharinum | reverse complement strand
ATTATTATTATTATTATTATTATTATTATTATTATTATTATTATTATATAATCATGGTCATTAGCAATTTATAATCATATTCTTTGGAAACAGATGGTCTGTTTACATTTACTGTCTCAATTCTACTGCTGCTCACTTCCGTACGTACAAGTGAGATATATCTCCGTAATTTCAAGTCCTTGCTTCAAGAAAAGTAAGAAATGTGAAACAATTTAGAGAAAGGTATGTCCATGTAAACATTACCTACATTTTCGTATTAACCCTGATATATATATTTGTCTGTATACAGAAATGAAGTTATTGCTTGTCACTACTTAAAAAGTAGCAACTTTGAATAATTAATGATCGTGGGTGGTAATAATAAAACAAACGACTCATAAGCACTAAATGAGTTCCAATCCTATTGTGAAACACTAAGATGCGAATTCTTTGGTCACATGAAATTGTTTCTTCCTTTCCATTCTGGTCGCTCTCTGACTCTTCCACTTACACATTCACGCACACACACACACACACACACAGTCCATTAACACCGTTACAGTAGGTGATTAAGTGCCACATAAAACGGTTTGTTAAGTACACAGAGCAGAGGAGTAGCCGTTTTTGTAGTCGACCTTGCTGGCAACAGGATGCTTTTTAAAGGAACAAGGTCTGTCTTTTCCCCCCCCCCCCCTCGCTGTCTCTTAAGCAATGTGCTACGCGGTCACCTTGCAAGGGCGGCTCTCTGGCTGATCAGCATGTCATTAGTAAACAGAGCTGGATCGGTCAGCAGTTGCAGGAATGATTTCAGCGGAAATAAAGTAGCTCCTCCTTTAATATCTTATTGGCCTACATATTCTACTTTCTTACTTATTCAATCCCATGATGAAATTAAATAAATGTAGATTTCAATAATAATAATACGAGGAGGAAGACGAATGCAATACTTGATTCTCTAAACTTTTTGTTTATTATTAATTTTCTCATCTTGCCTTTCATCTTGTATTTTTTTAAATTGTTTTTTGTTCTAAATAGTTACAAATAAGGCAAACTGTTTTTAAAATGTTTGAAAGAACTGGGTTGGACCAATGAGAGTCTCCACAATTAACTCGTAAATAAACAAAAATAAAAATTACGCAAAAAAGCAAGTCAGATTGAAACCACACTAATATAATCAAGATTTAAGTAGACCGGAATATTCATAGATATGATGATACCGAGCGGTTGTAGCTCAGTTTGTAGAGCTTTCGCTTCGTATTCGGGATGTCCTGAGTTCAATACCAACGAGAGATAGTCGTGGCTGAGGTTTTTCCAAGGGTTTTCCTCAGTCCCACTAGGTAAATGCCGCAATATTACCTTGAACTGAGACCGTGGCCGACTCCTTTCCGCATCTTTATCCCGGCCTGAGTCAAAGGTGCCTAAAGTAAAAAATGATCATATTCATAGAAATAATAACTATTAGTCTACATACGAAAGTCAAACAAAAACATGGTAAAGGAAAGACGTGAAGTTCCTTCAAACTATCTGTGATTGATGCACACATATCTTAATGATGAATAGGGACTGAGCCTTAGCTGAGGCTGCGAATTACATATTAAAAGCGAAATTATTGATTGTTATCTGTAACTTTAATCACTAAAGATTCTTTATAAGAATAAAGTTAACCCTAAATCATAAACAAGAGAATAGTGTCGGCCTGAGCCTTAGATGCCTAAGGATCATAAATAAAATTCAAATTTAAAGAGAATAGTGCCTGTAGTTTGCTCATTGATGTTTACTGCTATAAAATATCCTTTTCTAACTGCTATTGAACTGTTCACTTCTATAATATTCACCAGCGACTGTAGAAGACATTTTGTTTTCACCAAACATTGGAATAATACACTTTCAAGTTCTTTCAGATTGTCGTAGTTTTACTGTTTGAGACATTATGCCTCGATTTGGAAGCCTTGCGTTACCAGTTTGATTCCTGACCGGCACATGGATTCAGATCTTTTAATGATCGGAGTTTGGGTCTTCGACACGGAACACATTTTGATAACGGTTGTGAAGAACATAAAGTTTACCAGTTTGGGGAAACACTTTGCCAATACCAAAAGAATTATGTACTTCCCGTTATACGGACAAATTACTATAATCATGAACTTTTATGTCAATTCGATGTTCCCGTTTTTAAATCTAAAGCTGACTATCAAACTGAATCTGGGAAATAGTTTAAACTTTCGTTTTGAAAAATAACAATGTGATAAGATGTACAGAAATATTAAAAAAACAAATGAGATTATCTGAAATAATTCGGTAATATGTTGTTCAGCAATAAATGTTTGTGCAATTAAAGAAAAACGGTTATCTTGATGACCTTTACAACAGCTACTGGATTTATTATCAACAACTGAGAGTTGCGAAGGGAAGGTAGTCTCTCTGGCATTACTCAAGGTAGCCACATTTCCCTAGTATGGCTGAGGGAAAGCCAAAGACTAAGCCAGTTATGAAGTGAGTATATATCCGCTGACCAATTCTGCTCAAAATTTTCTGATAGTAGTGGGAGCTAACACTAAACTAATAGCATCATCACTTCAATTTCTAACTGTAATGATGTATTATATTTAATTTGATTTCCTATGGAAGCAGACCAATTTCAAATATTCTAAAAATATAGGTGATATTGTCACCGTGAGAAAATGTCATACGAGTGAGTTCTTGCACTTACACGATATTCACCTTCATTATTAAAGTACTTTCTTCCCACGTTAATCTAGATGTTTGTTTTTAGTACAAAAAAAAGTTATACCACTAACTGACCTGGCTTACGGGTTTTCAATGTTTTTTTTTTATATCGTGTGTATACGGATGGCTCACACGTAACTTGCCCCACAAGATAAAATATACCGTACTTTCTTTTGTCATGACTTCTTCTGTATCAAAAGAGGGAGAGAGAAAAAAAAAACAGTACATCATGCAAGCTACAGGCTTAAATCCAATCCACAAACATATATTTAAGACCCGGACTTTTCTAACATGCAACTTTTCTTATGCCTACTGGGCATATGTGAATGAAAGGACATTTCTGGAGAGGGAAGAAAAATTGAAGTTAAGATAGTTGTGTAATTGCTGCTTTATAAAACTGCTTTTATATACTTCCAAACTGTTTACAAACTGTCACTTGAAAATACAACTTAATTAACGATTATGTGTATAATTAACTATTAAAGAACCTCAAATTCTTCCAATAATATTACTTTTTAGTTTATATGTATCTGTAGTATATGCACGTATGGAAAGAATCGTGTCCAGGAAGTGTGTAAAGGCACGTGACATATTAAGAAGAAAGCTCTCTTCATGGAGAAATTTCTTCCTTAAACCATTGCAAATTCTCATTTGTAATATCGCAATCTAAATTACATGTCTTGAGAATTTTTCTTCCATTTTACCAGCATTTTTTTTCTTTTACTAGTGTACGGAAATTAAAAGTAGATGATATTTACTGTTTATCAGTACACAGTCAAATTTGAAGCATGAATTGTACCAATCTGAGAAGAAAATAGAGAAAATGACGTTTATTTACTGCGAAAAAGTGCTTGAAAAGTTGAGAAATGAAAGCGTGGGGGTCTGTTTTATCTGTCACGTAAGTGAATCTTGTTATGCCTTATCAGATCTTCAATAACCTACGCTGGAGTTAGGAACTCTTAAACTCAATTTCCCATTTCTATGTATAATTAGTATAAAGCATTCGCAGACCTATTTCTGAATGGCCAGGCAAAAAATAAAACAGAGCGCGCTGCCCCGTTCAAGGATTCTGTGAAGAGAAACAGAGGGTCTGCGAAGTCAGTTTCAGGAGATTTGAGGGTAAATCGGTCAGATTGCGCCTGAAAGGTATGCAACATACGTGCAAATTCACTGACCTAACGCTCGCAAGGTGTTAATCTTGTGCTTAATCTTCTGATGCTGAAATAATGAACTGATCACAAATAGCGCTTTTGTGTGCTAAAATCATTGAATTATTCTACGAAAAAATAATATTTTCCTACCCGCGTTTCTCACCCCAAATTGCCTCCATAAAAATGAAAAAAATATCAAGTTACAGGAGAAAGTCAGTGTAGGAAGCAATTACTGTAACATTGTAATTCATATATATGATGTAAAATGAGAATAAATTGTAGAGGACTGCGAGAAACACACACAGATGGAAATTCTCTTTTGACACATCAGATTTTACTGCTTGTCCACAGATGGCGCTATTCGCAGGAAAGTTGTCTCTTTTACAATGTCCATCGAAACAGTCTGCCTGCACGTTCCCTAATCGCAAGTTAATCGAACATTACTGTAATTGTAAATTATTTCTTCAGTATAGACTCTTCAAGACTCATGCCGTATTATGACACATACTGAGTAGGAAGGTCCTGTGAATGATTCAAGAGGTAGCCCATCCTGATAGGTTCTTTCCAGGGGTTTTCCCTGTCACGCCAGGCAAATGTCAGTATGGTACCTTGAAATAAGGCATGGCAGACCGTCCGGAGTCAAAGTTACCTAAAATCAATAGATAAATTAAATTAAACAACCGCGTTGAGAACACTTAGTACTGCAGTCGGTATATACGTAGAAACATAGAAGCTCTAGATGTAATTCACCAATGCCCTCGAGATATTGTGATGTAGGGGCTATCCTGATCTAATAACATATAACAATGAATCTCTTATGGCTTTCTCCCAAATACATTCTGCATGAAACCTCATTGATAGAAATTAACACCAACGTTTAAACATGGAAACATTCGATTTCTAGGCATTATGTTACCGCTGCTTGGCACGAGTAATCTTTAGTACTTTTCTAAATATTCCGTGTTCAGTATTGCAGCACTTTGATCTTGCTTGAGAAATTTATGCTTTTACTTGGGAAAATATGACAGAGCTAATTTCACAATATCCTAGTAAAATACGTAGAAGATTCTAGATGCATTGAGGTGTGTGCGAACTATACTTTATCGTCCATCCACAAACACACACAGTTAGATATGAAGAGGGAATTTACGACGGTAATTATATGCTTTCTTGAACAAATGAGAGGGAAGAGAAGTTTGCTAGCATCTTTCACTTAGATGGATTTCTTCCTCAATCTAGGTTTCCAGCCCGGATAGCTCCGATGTAAAATCAAAAGTGTAACTCCTGTGAGTATGTGTGTCTACATAAAGGAAGGTCTTATAGGCATGTTTTCACTGAACCGCAAAGAACGGGAACTGCATAAAACTTGAACACGATTCTCCTCCGTTTGCAAGCTGATAGGAAGACGGTAAGAATTGATTCCGACCAAGTCAACGGGAAACAGATGGCAAGTAGGAGGGTAATGTTCATTCACTCATCATTATACACTCAACAAGTATTAAATTTTGTCTTAACTACCAACGACATTATTATTTTCTCTTCATTTTTCCTTTGGGAATTTCTAATTGCAATAGCAATTCCTCAGCAATATATACGTTGGTGTTTACATTGCTATTTGCAAAGAATCTTCGAATTTTCTCATTTAATTATTAAAATTTATACTAGTAAATCAGATCTATTCGCTAATTGTGTTGAAGCAATTTAATATGAAATTCAGGATTGTATTGAAATATACTGTACTACTAAAACTATCTTTATATAATCCTGAAGCTACTACGTTTGCAAATGTTTTCAACGTGATTGTATTTAATTGCATTAACTTTCAAATTATTGACCGACAGTGTTTAGTAAACGAAACCCAACAGAAGCTGGCTGACATCAACTTATTTCTCTCGTATTGGCTCTTATGGTTTGGGGGTCGTTTGAAGCAGATTTAAAGGATTCGTAAGTCTAAATGTTCCGTATTTGAATACTCTTGTAGATATTTGATGGACTTGAAGCAGAAATGGTGTGCCCCACAAACACATTTTTGATGGTTTTTTTGTGTGTGTATTTTTGACATTGAAATACATATAAAGAGCAAGGATTTATATCGCAAAATATCACCCTAAATGTATTCAACAATTTTGTTCTCAATAATATTGAATTTCCATGTAACTGTAACTTATGGTCCCTTTCTCTAAATATTTTTGTAATGTGCGTTACACCATTTCTGCACCAAGCCATTTCTAGTCGACTGTTAAAGCACTACTATGTAGAAACTAAACTATGAAGATGAGCACCAAATACAGGTTGTTTGGAAGATACAAAAAAAAGTTTCTTCGTGTTGTCTTGGTTAGCTTTCATAGAAGTTAATTAATTAATTTTTTAATACAAATTAGTTGTATTAAAATATAATTAATGATACCAGCATTTCCTAGAAATTAAGACTTTGTACCGATCGGCCTCAATGCATAGTACTGGTTTCGTAGTCAGAAAGTCCTGGGTTCAAATCCAGCGGACAGCTTTCGTAAATGAAGTTTTACCCAGGGACTTTCCTCAGTAATATCCGGTTAAAGTCGGGATGTTACCTTCAAATTAAACTCTGACTGACTTCCATCTCACATCCGTCTCTCCTATTTGGCTTGAGCTAAAGATGCCTAAAGCTCATATACACAACTCAATTAAATTCGGAATCTGTGCTATACTGAAGAGCCATACTTTTATACTAAATAGTCGAAGTCATTTATTGACAGAGTTTATGACGACGTACAGTGAAATGAACAAACAAATTATTTCAAGCATCTTAAAAAGATAGAATTACTACGTATAGAGACCTCACCAATGTTTGTTTACCAAAGCTCTATAGACATCCCTAATGATAATTAATGTTTTTCGGTGTACTCACCCACACGATCATGAAACAGCACTTGTGATCACTTACCTGAAATAGAAAAAAATAGTATAAAATTAATTTTGCACTTCCATTATATCAGTTTCAAATAATATGTAAATTATTTTTCTTGCTAATAAAATGTAATATAGATCTTTCATTAGCAATGAGAGCACTTTACAGTTTGTTGTATTAAGGATAGACACATAGGTATCAACTTCTTCACATATTCTTGTCATATCAACAATAATTCTTATCTTTGAATCAGAAAATTGATTTTTGTTACGCAATACATTTGCATAAGTTTTGCATACACTTTAAAGAACACCAATGCCGGCGTTACCAGTTCACGTAATGCCAGGTAGAGTTTACATCATTTAACACTTTAAAGTACTACCTTTTTCTTCTTCATAATATTGTGCAGAAACAGTGCTTCTAAATTATTATTCGCTTATGTTATTTATTTATTTGTTTATTGAGTATTTGGTTTTGCAATTAATTATCTTGGTTAACATTTACATAACCAGCCGCAAGTGTATGAAAATGGCAACGCCTTAAGAATCAAGTAGAAAGATTGGTTCTGCGTGCACGTGGCATGATATGAAATTTAGATTTAAACCTCGATAGCAATGTAAGTGTTATGTAGTAGTCTGCTATTTCATGGTATAACAACTCTTTCTCATTATAATTGTTTGTCTTAATACTTTCCACAACACTCACTACGATTATGTTGCGTCGTGGTAACGGCCATTCGTTACCTTGTAGTCTCATTTACTGGAAAGTTTTTGAGATCTAAAGACTATGGAACTTAAACTATACACTAGTTATCAGTGCGTTCCAAACTTAATAGATTTTCTTTCCTACATTTGCATAGAGCGTTGGAACCACCGGTGAATCAACTACTCTGGAACCGATCAACTATGTATAATTTTAGTATTTTGTTATGCTGCATCGTCATTAAATTACCATTATGTCTGCAGAATATTTGCTTGTTTGGGTGTCATGTACAACCATTTCATATATTTTCCAATATGTTACCAATGGCTATAAACGGACATGAACGAATCATAGGACCCATACGCAGTCACGACACATGTCGAATGAACAGGTATAGTACACACATGTGCAACTACTAGTAAGTGTTAGTTTCATTTGACAGGCTGCGGAAATGTATGCAACGAGTATGCAGAATGCCTTAAAGGTGACAACGTAGTCCATATTAGCAATTCATCTAATTTGTGATACGAGAGAATGGGTTCTCTTCTGGCATGTTCGCATTCAACGTTGCAGTGATTAGAGTGGTTACTGAGAAGCACGATATTCAATATTAATATGACGTTGAGCGTGCGTGGGAGACTAATATTCTATACAAGTTTCATTCACCTAACATAACTCTCCTCCTTGATGTTGGGGTTTCATTTTCTTTCAGCCTATGTATCATGATGAAACAACTCATGCAAACTTCTAGCTTATCTCAAATCTATGTTGTAAGATTATATGAGACGAACAGAGTTTCATCATAAGTTTTATCGTGATGGTTAATGAGTCTGTACATGGAACAAAAATAAAACTTTTGTGCTAAAAATCATGAAGTATGGTAATAATGACATCAACTGTCATTTCCACAAGATTAAATGCTTTTTAAACACACAGAGCTCGTTCACTTTGAAAGTGAATCTGATTCATCACTTTTTGCAATATTCAAAGCATACGTCATGTTGTTTTTCAAGTACTACTGTTATTATATTTCATTTCACATTACTGTATATATTCTTTATAAAAGCGTGTCCTTTCCTTTCTCTTAATAACGGACCTTTACTTTCAAACATTGCTTTTTCATGCTTGCCAAGGATTGTCATTTAATGGAGTTCCAGCACATCGTAACAGTGACGTGTGTTTATGTTCAAAAACAACAGTTCCAGTGTTTTTATCCCTACTGCGTAAGTAAGCCATTTCACGGCGATAATTAGATAACACTAAGGTATTAATCAGCGTTTCGCTTTAATACCAGATATTATCTTAGCATTCTATTGTATCTCGCATTTAGATATTACTGACGTTCTTTTCAAATATTATTATTCCATTTAATAAATGTAAGAATCCATTTCTGAAAAGAAGAAACTCAATGGTGGCCTTTAAGATCATAATAATACCCTTATAATCATTGATACACATGATCAGGTGAAGGATTTCCCCCCTGAATCTAACCAAGCTCACCCTGATTCAATGCTACACCAGATCAGTGTAGGAATGTTTACCGGTAGAGCGAGAAAAGGTTGAATTTGGGCCTTTACACCGCACTACCAAACCAGCAGAGGACGTTTCCCAGTTTCAAAATCTTAATAAAATCAGGAAATTACGGCTCGTGAAAGACAAGTAAGAAATGTTTTTATTCATCGCAGCCGAAAAAATGAAATAATTAAAGATAAATTCCTAAAACAGTGAGAAGTCGATTCCTAAACACTGGGTCAATTTAATGTTTTTTCTTGTATCCTATAACAAATTTTTAATACTTCCTTTTCTATTTTATATTGATTCAATATTTTATTATTTTTACAGGTCATACAGTTGGAATACAAACACACGCTTAGATATCCCGTTTTGACGAAGTTTCACTCACATTGTTGCGGAAACGAAAAACGAGATTTATATGAGATTTGAGGTATTCTCTTTGCGGTAATATATGGTTAAATGCTATACCGTCATTATTAAAGTTTATGGTGGACACTTTCTAACCCCGTGGCTATCTCCACCTTTTCTACTAAATTTCCATTCGAACTACAAGATAAAACAATGGAAACTTACTCAAAGAATTTTCTGCTTTCTTCACAAACAATACTCCTACGAAAACATAGTTTTGTTCAAAAACTATAATTTATTTTCTTTAATTGCCATATTTCACTGCTTCAGGTGTTAGCACTGTCGAATGATTGGAAAATGTATTATAATAACGAAAATTTAACTTCAGCCAATATTATAAGTGATAGACATTTTAATTGAGTAAGGAAGTCTCTAAATAGTTAACTTATTCATACACTTGACTTACTAGAAAAAAATAAGGGTTATTCGTGTCAAAGAACGGGTATGTTGCCCTGGACCTTCCCGATTGAACAAAACTTTGTGGAGATGTTAGGAACAAGGTTTCAAGTGTACCTGCGAAATATTTTAGTTGTAGTTTTCTTGGCTCAGGAGATATGCCGAGACAATTTTTCAACATTTCCTGAAAACGTTGATGTCTTCAAACACCGATATTACAAAAGGAAAGAAACAGCTAACAAGTCTTGTGAACTCTTGTGGTAAAGAAAGTAGCTATCATATATGGTCATTTAGAAAATATGTTTTGAAATGTTGAAAATATTGGATAGCAATACCACAGAGAAGTGAAACTTAGCAAAATATTATCTGGGATTATACTGATGATGGTTTGAAAGCATTAGTTGATATTGTGTATATGTTGAAGTTTGGGCGTGATTCAAATAAGGAAGAAAACATTTGAACAGTCAAAATATTAATAGAGACACATTTAAAACGATGTTTTCTTCCTATTTGGAAGACTGCATTCGTCAAACTTTGGGATACATAAAACATCAACTTATGATTTCACAAAATTAACGCTGGATGAAATTTAGGTTACAATGCACTAGAACAATGTTTTAAAGAATTTTCACTTTTTAACAGCTTAAATTAAAATTGGATTTTTAAATTGCTCTTCTGAATATATGCTTGAGCTATTTCTGAACAATGAAGGTTAACAAGGCTCTCTAGATACCTCTTTATGAACATATCGGAGTTTGAAGACATTGTTTACAGGTGATATCAAAAATTTACATGTGTATATGTAAGGAACCACGCTATGAAAATATTTTGAAATTTTATTCCTAATAATACTATAAAATTTCTTCCAAATCGGTGAAAGTCAGGGCAAATTTCAATTTCTTTTTGGTATTTTGATGTCCAATTATCCACATATTTTGAAGCATCTTCTTGAATTGGTGTTCATTTCATAGAATTGAACATGTATCCATATACAAGGTACTTGGGTAAATGATGTGAAGGTTTATTTTATTCGCACTATACGATTTTTTTTTTAAAAAAAGTCTCAACTAAAGTTTTGATAAGAAGTGGAATAATTTTGCTCTTGACACCAGTATTTCATAGGAAGTCTTGTTCAATGAATGATTAACTCTCAAGACGAGTTTTGCCAAAGAGAATAGAAGTAGATGGCCTTAAACACATAACCAATCTTAAAAGTTATCCTGCAAAGACACTATCAACTTGCTGTTTCTAATATCCATTTATGTTGTTAGAAGATTATTTGATTAATATTTGCGATAACTTGTATACAAACTAATTTCACTTTTACGGATACAAAGGATTTCACTTTTACTAACTTATATTTAGAAAGTGAGTTGGTATGAGAAGCTGAAAATTTTGTTCCGTGAGTGGGCTGCTTACGTTGGAAATAAACATAACTGTGTGCATTTAGATTTCTTCAAAAGTCATCATGTCTCATTCAACGAACGACAAAAATGTGAAACTGACCCACTGCTTGAATGAATGGTGTGGGAAGGGAGAGTTAATGGTTAGTGACGTTTGCCGGAGCGTGGTGAAAAGGACCGTGAGTGAGAAAGAAAAGCAAGAACAGGTGAAACTTTCTACAGATCATGACCCAAAGGTCACCTCCAAATTACACTGCAAAAGACTATTCAGTGTCGGTGAAAATCATGAACATACCATACCGATGGTTAAAAAGAACTTGACTGATGATTCCTTTAGTAAAATCAGTGTAGCTTTAGTATTTCTTAAGCAAAGATCTCCCACAACGATAGTGGGCTTCTGGGTTTGGCACGAAATATGCAAATGAAACGCCTGTAAAATGTAGATGATTTTAATGTAAGCAGAGTGAGGGAAAAGTTTCAATTTTATATTGCCAGTAGTCAAAATACACTTCAATTTTTAACTGTTTAGTAAAGAGGCGATCCGATTAACTTAGATCCGTGCCGCACGTGATAAACTAATACGTGAGTTATTCTCAGGAATACATGTTTGAGTAAAGTTGCTAAAGTAAATTTCTTCTCTGGCTCCGAAGATTTTACCTTTAGGGTTGCAAATTATATGAAATATATTGGCATAGTATTGAAACAATTTCATATATGTTGCGCATGATTCCCAGTCATGTCAAAACACTTAAAAGTTCTCATAAATAATTTCTTTATATTCTTGTAAATATGTAGTCACAGATCTATACGAATCGTGTATTAATTGAAATTTATCAAATCCCATTTAAAACACTTATTTAAAAAAAATGCATGATTGGTTTGGTTACAGAAATAAAAAAATACTGGAGATCCAGTCTCAGGGGCTAGAGGTTATGGCCGTAGACTTCGGGTCAAAATTAGAGAAACACGCACATTCAAGTCCTGCTGCCGTCGGGACGAGCGTGAGCCATGGTGTTGTTATCGCTCATAAAATTCATTTTATCTTATCTAATCTTACCGCGATGTTGCCATTCTGACTGGTTTTTCAAAGGTTTCTTTAGCCCACGAGGCCTCAATTAAGACCCTAGCCGCTACCTTTTCACTCGTAGAGTGTTTGCGGAGGGACGTCATCCCTCAGACTTTTGACGCACTGAGACCATAACTTCCTGTTTACTGTTTGAACATTAAAGAAATAATGAAAAGAATGAAACTGATGGATTTAGCAAAAACGTGCTGGTAATAAATCTAAAAATCTTTGATTAAAATACTCCAGAGCATTTTAAGATTTTTGATTGTTTCTCTGCGTTTCATCTCAAACGCTGAGATGTTATAATGAAAATTTAGCGGGGCTTCATAATTTTTCCCTTTGTTGATCCAACGAATATTGAATGTAGGATTTCATAATAAGGCTATTAAAATAGCTATTGAAATAATTATTCATTCAAATGCATTTAAATAACTATTAAGATAATCTTATTATTCGAATTTGAATAATATGATATCTGAATAATCAAACAAACGAATAATGGACTCGGAACAGGGCTAATTGGACAGTGAATTCCTTCATAAGAAGTATATTAGCTGCTCGTGGGATGAAGCAACTTGATCGATCGATAACTGGATAAATATTTGACTATACGTAATCCGGATACTTATTTTCAATGAGATTCGGTGGAAAATCGAAACCAAATTTGTGTGCCTTTCATTCCGAGATGCTTACAGCTAAACTCGACCTATGCACACTTTGTATCTGTTGAATGTATATGTCAAATAGAATTTTGCCACATTCTGTAAACAAACTTAAAATACTTCCCAATTGCTAAAAATACCGTAACAGTAATTATACTAGATTATATTATATTATGGTCAAGTAAATACTATAGTTAAGAATAAGATATGTACAATAAGCCATAATTCGAATAGTAACGATTCTTTATTCTAATATTGGTATTCAAATAACCATACGTGTATTGTATAAGTGTGATAGTACCTAGATAACATCATTTCAGTAACAATATTAATGCTCCATTATACACAAGAATACATCGTACCTGAGATTTAATTAAATCTTTATTCTAACACAATAAATTAAATAAATATTGATTTCCACGTTCCTTCGTAAAAATATCTTAAAAGCAAAGTACAACTAAATATTTTTAAAACTATTGTAAAGTCTTTCTCATTCTTATAAGTCATATAGTCGGCTTACAAGTAATTCGTGATAAGTAAAAGAAATAGCCATTTAAGGTAATGTGGTTTTCTAAATTAAAGGTGTGTCTTCTTTCGATTGGTGAAGAACAATAATGTTGATTGTCAATACTCGTAAATGTGTGCTTATTCGGAAATATATTAAGTTCCATATATTTTAATTTTTCATTGTTACTAGTTGTCATAGCAACACATAAAATATATAATCAAATTAATCTTGTATACTTGATACATCAACAGTGTGAATAAAAAAATATAATCCTGACATTTGATTTTGCGGTGTTGTCTTTTAGCTGTAAAATTACAGCTTCGTTTTCTTAAAACTGTGTTTTTTTTATTTAACGTGTTTCACTTGTAAGCCGTTCAAAATTTTGATCCAAATCTCGTAATTGTTATTGGGTTAAAATACAGTTACTGAACCTTTTCCTTCATAGTGTTATTATATGAATATTTAACAACACTATTCTGCAAGTCTTAAGAAAGTTAAAGGGTCAGAAGGCAAAAGAGAATTATAAAGTGAAAGTGGAAGTCTTCATGCTCTTAATGTTAGAAGTACTATGCCTGCAATACAGTAACTCTAATACAACAGAAGACACAGCACAAATTGTCTTAAGTGAGTCGAGCATCCTTGTTCATCTCTAGTCAACCATGACGACAATACTTTTGTCTCATGGCTGCATAGACTGTGTACTTATGCACTTCCTGTACAAAATTAAAAAAAAAACGCCAATAGGACGTGTCCTGCTTTGTTAGCTTCGATATCAACTAGAAAAACTTCCTGTTTGAAATCGTCCAACTGCTTTGCAGGGGAAATGATTGTGCGGAGACTCCTACAGCGAAGCAGCTGCTATAAAAAATGTTTAAAACCCTGGTCATTTCTTCTTTCTCCTTGGCAGCTTCCTCTCTTAGGAAATAGTCCATTATTCTTCTGCTCTGGACTGCTCAAATACTACGCGTACGGTTTTGTTTCCTTCTTAAAAACAGAGCAGGAAGGAATCTTAATTAAAAGTGATACTTATTCCGTCACACTTGGATTCTTTTCTGTTTTTGTTGGTTCTAGTTATATCATTTTCATTCTAAGCTGAGTCTCCATGGTTAAATTATCTTTCCAAAATAGATGTGCAAACTGGGAGGACAATTCTAATTATTCCATTTATCTGTGTATGACATTAATCAACAGTTTTCATCTAGTTAAACGTGGTAAACACGCAAAAGTCACACAAATACTCGGATAGTATCTTAAGAAAGGCCCTGGCTTTCTTATACCTTCCTATCCTTTACCCTACCCTACCTTGTCCCGGTCTGAGCCAAAAAGGCCAAAATGCCACAAATAAATTCAAAACTTACTATTTAATAAAAACCTGTAACTAGTGGTTATATCAACTGTTACTACATTTAAGAACTTCTAGGCTATGCCTGTCTTAAGGTACACTTTTCTTCTCACAATATGCGCAGACATCCTTTGACGTCTAATTGTACGCCAAACTTAATTTCCTACTATAATTTCTAAAGTAAAGTTATTACATTCGCAAGTTTTGTTGGATAAGTCCAACATACATTTGCAAGAGATATCGACTGACGGAAAATGAAACAAGAAGATATGCTACGTGAATGACATTTGGAGAACAGATTAGTTTTATTACATTAATACAATTACAAAGTCAAAACTTGAGAAAATGCGAGTACAATTCAACGCCAAAGTAAAGCGTCGTTGTCCACAGAAGCCACTGTAGTTACAGCAATGTTGAATACAACGTTGGACGATATTCTACTCCTGCCGCTATTTGAACGGTCAGATAAGCAATTGTTGTTGCTGGTTGCGAATGAGCCCCTATCCACCAGAGCGAGAGATCTGGTAATCTTCCTGACCAGAGTAACAGTTTCGAATCTTGAGGAGCATGCTGTGTTGCATCTGTAATATGGGGATGAACGTTATCGTGTTGAAACAAGACTCACTCAATATCCTTCATGAATAGCAATACATCTGTTTGCCATTCTGATGTACATGTTCGCCGTTGTGGTGATCCAGAAAACAACGAGGGTGGTTCTGTTATCCTTGCAGTACACATAGTTTCATTTTGCCCTAAAACGGGTTTTAGTATGAGAGAACTGAATACGTATTGACGGACGGGAGAAGTAAGCGACAAACACGCCTCGTTTGATGACCACTTTCAAACAGATGACTCAGAATAGTTCGTGTTGTTACGTGGGCAGCTAGAATTGCAGCTGCAGACACTCTCCAATATACTACAGTCATCCTGCACAAGCAGCTATCTTCTCTTGCATCAAGGCCTGATGCCTAAAGGCCATAAATAAAATTAAAATTAAAATTCTCTTGCTTCAAGCACCAAATACCAAGGGATGCGAGCGTTTTTATCCAGGTCTTTTGATAGCAGTGCGTTCCCGGGACCATTACTGCCAACAGCTCTACACGTTAGAGATGTCATGACTTACTACTGTAGCGATCTCACGAATGGAGAACCCATCCTCTAGAATTTTGTCTCGTTTAAATAAATTTACCATATGTATATCGTTATTGCCTTTGTGGTATTCACGCTCTGTACACTCATAGCGCAAGTAAGCGCAGGTTCTCACAGTGACACTAACGCTTACTAACAGTTTCATACGTGTCTACTGGAACAGTTTATTCAACATTTGTCGTGACGCTGCGTACATATTTTATGAATTCTGACTTTGAAACTTGTATCAATGTAATTTATCGCGTATAGTAATCTTCTTTCCAAGTTTTATTCACATATCATAGCTCCTGGGGGTTGAGATTTCATTTCCTGTCATTGTAAAACTTCTAGTCTCCCCAAAATAAAATTCTAATAAATAGTATTATTTTTTTTAAAGAAAGAAAGACAGGAATTGAAACTACCATATGCATTATTAGGTGAATATTTCATATAGCGGACAATGTTGTGTGATGATAATGTCATTCGTATCCTACACCCAATCCGTATCCCACACTACACCTTATAAACAATTAGATATAAGTACATAAACAAAGAACTTTTATTAATATAGTAACAATGTATTTTGCTTCATTGTTATAAAAATGCAAGTAAAGGAAAAAATATGCTTCTGTGTTGTGAGTAGTATTCTGCAAAGATGTGAGTCAAATTTTATACTTCAGTCTGACACGGCCTGAGACAAAGATGCATATAGGCAATAAATGAATTCAATTCGAATGAATTCAAATTCAATCTGATAATATTGATAGAATCAACATTTTTTAACAAACATTTTTTTAGGAAGGGGACTAAACGTTGGAAAATTAAATTAACTTCGCCGAATCACTTGAGAAATTATAGTGTGAATATCTAGGCAATCTGTTATATTAATAAAAGTATTGGACAAAGTACAGCATTGTATTTCAGCACTAATATTAACAGATAAATCCTCACTCAATAAACCCAGCGTGAGGATTTTACTCAACAGCTCCTAATAGGAATAATAATCTACAAGGCTTCACATGGTTTGTTTATAGCTTCCGGGCAAAGAGTACATATTGATGATGAGTGTTTTACCTAGAGGCAAGTTTATAATTTGGAGATCACTGGGTACGGTTAAACTTTGGTGGCTTTCTTTACCTTCAAGCGATAGCAATTAATGTTAACGCCCTAAGAAAGGAACCTACAGTTTTTAACGTTACTTGTATTCCACCAGGGATCAAAAACAGGGTCCATAAATTGAAAAAATCCAATACGATGAGCAATACCACTCATCTCTAACTAGAACTAGAGGAAACATATTTTCGGCAAATGGAAAAGAAATGAATTAAGTAAAGTTAATGATTTTTTTTGTCAGGAAATTTGTTTGACTGCCATCTTTAAAGAAAACAGTACAGCACTTGGAGGTGCGTAAGACTTCGTTTGTTACAGGAATAATTCACTTCTACATAGCTAAAGATATGTGAAGCGCATTCTAAATAAAAAAATAGAGAAATACGTATGTGTTACATGCCACTCAAGAGAAGAAAACTCAAAGGAAGAAAAGAACGAAAAAGAAATGAAATCATCAGGAATTCTGTTGAAGTGGAACTTTCGACAAGATCCTATCATCAAGCAAACACACACTCTCTCACATACATGTAACAGAATGTCTATACGAGCATCAGAAAATGATTGTTAAGAGTACAAGAGTACTTGAAGCCTATAATCTTGAGTTGAAAAGTGTTTGTGTTATCTAACCGTGTGGAATTCACTTTCTCTTTTGAATAACTCGCACTGATAGCTATCCTCTTCCATTCGATTGCAATTTCCACAAAAGCCAGAAGCTCAAAGAGAAAGAATATGAATTAATTGGTATTTGTCTCTGAAAAACTCAGGATTGGTAAATTAAAGAAACTGTAATCAAGCGTAAATGGTAATGAGTGGGTCTTGAATATTGATTTGAAACTCGAATGGAGTATGGTTCAGACATGTTCTGTTAACTGACTTTTCAGACAAGTTAACAATTATTAATGTAAGAAATAATTTTTTAATTCAAAATTCAAACTATTTAGAAAGATATTTGGAACTCTACACACCATATTGCAAGTATAATGCAATTTGGGGACAGACAATCAATTTTGTTACTTGATGCTAAGGAAATAGATTTTTGATATATCAGTTAGTTCATCTTATTTTAGAAGAGTTGGGTCTTATGTAATAGATTGGGTTCTTATTACGTACAAATGCATGGAATTCATGTAAGGACTCAAAAGTAATATCTAACTTAGCTAGTTAGATATTAATTACGGAACTTGCGTCTCTAAGTTATGGTTTTTACTTGTTTAGATTCCATCAACTTCTCAAGCTATTAAGACTATCTGTTCCCTACGTCTTTAACAGTAGTTTAGTTGGGTTTCTTATTATGTAGAAAAACAAATACTACAGTATATTTAGCAGTATTAATATTGAAATATGTTTACTGGATTCCTACTTGTCATTGTTAAATTAGGTAAATTCTCTGAAATCTTAAATCGAAAATTCGCTACTCTTCTTTATATTCTATCCCTACTAAAAGGGTCGTGAACACTTTCCCTTAATTTGACGCTGTTATTTAGACTTAGTAGTAATATAAATACATTCCACGTCTATTCAATTGGATATTATTGTTCGTTAACACAAGAGCTCGCACTCGGTGAAATGTAAACGGTTTTATGTAGAACTCCTTAAATTATGCAACACACCAATCCGAAAAGTTATGTGGGCTGCGTACATACAAGGGGAGCATTATTTAAGTATTTCAATCCTTTTGACAGTGATTGCTTCGTCGTTCTTATCTATCTATCTATCTATCTATGCTCTATCAAAGAGGGTCAGCCAGTCTGTTGAACTTGAAATTCTAAATAATGCAATATTAAATTATGCCGTAGTTGGATTAAAGTAATTTCTTTTTATACAAATACCTTGAGTGTGGATACAAGTTGATATGTCTGTACATCGTCACTTAGAAATGGATTAATTATGTTCTAACAATTTTTAATAGTTTACAAATGATTTGAAACGTAATTATTTAAGCAGTAATTAAGAAGATGCATTGCAACTAGTGATTTCGTTTTCTCAAAATGCAAACAGTTCATAAAAGAGCATAAATCGCGTTAGTAGTATTTCAGAGATATTTCTAAACATTAATTGGTGAGGAAAGGAAATGTTACGTCATAGTAATTATCTCCTTTACTAATATACAGTTACTGATATCAGATGCTCATTCTACGTCCGTGCCCAAGAAGATGCGAGAAAATAGGTAAACATTTTTCTCATCATTGCTAGACCGACAGCGCACAAAATAAATCTGAAGATGTTGCATAAAAACAAGAAAATATTCTATGTCGATGCAAGTCTTTCGGACACGACCTCTAAATAAGAACGTGGCAAGAAAAACGCATTCCTCTCACGTGATCTACAGCCTTAAGGCTCATTCATAGGTCAGTCTGTCCTACACAACACACATACATTTATGCCGAGCTCCCAACTTCTTACGTAGCTCCTCTTCTCAGCCAACACTCAACAGGTGCCGCTAAGAATAACGGTACATTTCTCAGGTTGGCAAGGTCTCACGAGGACTTCGTTTTGGTCAGTTTTGCTAACTAAGCTTTTTTCTTACCAAATACTCTCTCTCCCCCTCTGAAATATGAGTTGTAATGATTTGAGTTTCTACTTTCTAAAGGTGTCAAATGAAAAGAGAAATGCTGACGAAAAGGTATATATCTAATTACGGGCTATTATTTGCGCAATGTGACGACATTTGACTTGCAGAAAACATGATGCAAGTTGTACTGATGCGATTTAATTTGATTAGCGTGAGTAAATGGTTAAGAATAAACATTTTAAATCCGTTCTTAGTAATAACTTGCCGTGTAAAATGTCTTGTACATTGCAAAAGGCCTCGAACAGAAGTAACTGAGCAAGAAGTCTCTTAAATTTAGAACAGTCAACATAATTAGGATCATTATTCATCATGATCATTTAGGAAAGAAATATTCAACCAATCAAAACTTCAAGTTTTCAAAAACTATTTTCGTAACAAATCCATTTAATAATAGGATTTCTGGTTGTATACATTCTACATAATTATTCCACACGGCGAGAAACCTTATTAATAGATAAAAATGTTCAGCTAATTGAAAAAGCGGATATCCAAACCTAGCAAACAGTTGAACAGATATATCAACAATCGAATAAAGGAACATCATAAATATTTCAGTATAGTAATTAACTAAATTGATTGTTCCTTTTGCATGCTCCTGTTCGTTTAATTGTCCGGTTGTTTGTTCTTTGTATGACTATTCAGCATTCGAATAATTAATCACCTAAACTTTCTTCGGGTAATTATGTTCGATTCGATTCAAGTATTTGATCGACAGATTTACGGATAGTAATCCAGATAATTTTGTTCAATGATATGTTCATCAAATAGTATCATGGACAATGATTTAAGTATAGGTTAACCGAGTAATAAGTGATCCAAATAATATCAGGTGAGTAATTTTGAAAAGGGAATTTTCTTCAGTATCATGTAACAGATACCTGGAACAAGTTATTCGATTTATTGGATATGGAATTAACGACATATTAACGAGGCAGGCCTAGTCCTATGATTTTCATTTTCAAAACAAAACAAAACTATTAAAAGTTAAAAAGAAAAAAGAAAGACCGTTACTTGATTCGTTGAGTTCTGTCTATAAAAAGTAGATAATATTCGAGTAATGCTATTCCATCTATATTGCCAATACTTCCTTATGTCAAAAATAGTTTATAATGTTGCTTTCTAGAGTTACAAAATGATGTTCTCTATAATGGAGTTTTCAACAAAGCTGATACGATATACATAAAGTTGATTTGTGTAATATGCAGTGCAACGAAAATATTAAAAACATATCAAGGAAGCGGAATATTTTAAACCAAAACATTTAAAATGTCTTCATAGTAATAAGATTCACTCTATCGTTTTTATTCCTAAACAGCTTAAAATTACCCTCACTTTTAGAGAACTCAGTCTGGAACACAGGAAACATAACCTAAACATAATCCATAATTCGCACCAACGTTACTAGTCCGTGCTCCAATACCAGCCAACTAATACTAAATATATTTGACGATTGCCAGCAGTTATTTTTTCGAAAGTACTTTTCTCATAACTCCATTTGTCAGCGACAATGATACATTTGATTTCCCCTTCACTACACAAATTTCATGAGCTACGATTTTTTTCTTAAGAAAATTTAGTCATGATGCAACTGGAATTAATTAAAGAACAATATAATAAGTTTCCTGAAACCTTTATAAATGATAAAACGCTATATTTTATTTTTAATTTTTTAAAAATATATTTAGTAAATAAAATATTACCCAAGTAAAGACCCTGACGTATATAGATAATTTCTGCTTCTTTATTGTTATCCATGATAAAGTGCAACACATTATTCTATATGACTTCCGTTTACTTATTCCAGAAATATGTCGAGATGGTGTATTTCACGAAAACACTAGGACAAATTTCTTCCATCGTTGTTTCGTATTTTCTTTTATATACAGAATATACCAAGTAATCAATGAAAATACATGAATTAGATTTATGGCCTTTAGATAACTGTGACACAGGCCGGAACAGTGTAAGGGAAAGGATGTGGAGAGGAGTTGGCCAGGACTTGAGTTGAAGGTTCCATCCCGGCATTTGCGATATGTATCCATGGATAGGTCTCAATCTGGATGGTCGGCCACTGGTATCGAACCCAGGATCTTCCTAATGCAAAGTCAACGGCTCTACCAACTGAACTACGACCGCTAGGATAAAATACATAAATTTCAGATAAGACGATACGAATTAACAACAAAAATTAATAATTTTATTATTTATTTACTGTAATTCTTTGTTTTATCCCGATTCTTAATACGCTTCTTCTACCTGAATGAAACCCTCTTAAAACAAAGAACCGAGGACGTGTTACTCTGATCGAGTTTCTCTCAAGTTCTTTGATGGAATTTAAATTAGGGCCAGGCCACCTTTCTTTTCTCGCATAAAAAAGCAATTGACTTAATCCTTTAGCATATAAAATTTCGTAAGATTCCAAACAAATATCACATTACCTGTAGGCTCATTTTGATTACCATTAAGCAATATTGGATTTCTAACATCGAATTATCAAGTACTTGCAGCTTCTGATAATAACATTGATTGGGAGTTAGTTCTCAGTTAGCCGGACACTTAGTTTGCTTATTTTCTGTGCCCATGGACACGGGCTCAAAACAGAAGTTCATGGAACGCTTTGGTTCCGATCCCAAAGATTTGCTTGGACGTTTACTACAAGTTCGTTTAGCACATTAATAACAAATAAAAATAAACAAAGAACATTTGTTTCGGACAAAAGCATTTAACTAACTTTAAAAGAGAAACTCTGAAGAAATTTTTAAAGACAGCATAAAATTTATACTAAATATATGATAACATTTTCTTGACTCTACAACTAATTCTGGTTATAAGTCCTACCTCTGGAAATAATACATCATAGAAAGGCAAAAAAATATTACGAGGCCTGGATTGTTAGTTAATGGAATCATAGGCTCCTCTTTTATTAGATTTGCATAGCAAAGTATTGTGGGTTCAGAGAACTAAGTACCCGGTAATTAATTGAAATTTCTTACATTCTTTATAACAGTTCCCGAAATGTTTTTAAGTTCGCAAGAAAAAAGTTTTGTTTTGTTTGATTTGGAGAATTCATGAATTGTGGTTTAGCACCACTGCTGTTACATATAAATGTCACACATTTTAACCCCCTATATCTTTTTTCATTTTTCTCCAACTTTACGAACGATGCTGTTACATACCAGTTCCCTCGCAGGTAAAAACATTGCGGGATTTTGGTTCTGACTTCCGTTAACCACCCTCCAGGCAGGCGGACAGGTAGACAGGTAGGCAGTAACGCTCGTTCCCTTGCAGGCGGAAAAAGAAAAGTTGGTCAAAGAGCTAATTTGTTGGAAGGGGGAGATAGAGCGCATACTTTTACAAAAGGAATTCGAAATACAGTTCAATTCGAATTTTCCTTTCAAAGATTTGTACCATCTCCATAGATATATTTTTATGTTTTTTGTGCTGCAGATAGGTAGTTTTAATCGTGTAATAATGACGATTAATGTTCTACCCGGATGCAGGTTAATGACCGAGAGGTCCTGGTGTAAGGTGAGCCACAGTAGTTTGCTGTTGCCTTTATTGAATGAAGACGGTGTTTATTTTCTGCAGACGGGACAAATCGTTTTAACTGGACTGCGAAAGTTATATTACATATTTTATAGTGTAGTACATATTTTCAAGGTACTAAATTTTAGATGAAACATAACAGAAATTTTTGTCTACTTCCGGGTATATTTTCCACACGCCACTTATATTTCTTTTCAATAATATGACATTTTAGATAAGCTGCATAATTTGTGTAGCGTAAACATATTAAAAAAGAGAGCAATCAGGTCTAATCATGTAGAATTCAATAAGCTTCGGTTTTACTTATTATTTTGCGAAAACGCTATTTTTGACACCAGTTTTATGTTTATGAGTTTTGGCACATAAACACAGTGCCTATTTTCTTGTTCTGAATCTAAAGTTAAGCCGATAACTTTCCTTGATTTGTACTAATTTTGTAGCTATACAGTGATTGTGGTTGTTGTAGATAAAACGTCAAATTATATTAAAAATAATAAAAACATATAAAGAGACACTTTTTTAAAAAATAATTCGTCCTAAAAAGTAAAAATAATTTTGTTTATGCATGACTAAAAAGAAAAGCATGAAACGCGCTCTCCTATAGTCACTTTACAAATTCTTATATTGGCGCGCCTCATGCTTCTCTTTTTAGTCATGTATAAACAAAATTATTTTTTAACTTCAGTACAAATTGTTTAAGAAAAGTGTTTTATTATTTTGTCGAGTTATTTCGGTGTTCGCATACTTTTTCTTAAGCTAATGTTTTGTGACCCAAATCCTAAAGTGTTCTGCAACCAGTCAAACGCAACATCGTTGCATCCTAGTATTTATTTTAGGATAAAGAAGTTCATATTTAAAATATTAAAATATATTTTTAAAATATATAAATATATGAAAGTAAAGATGGAATATTCTATTGTCACCCAACTTATGTCGCTGTTGCAAAATTCCATCACAACATGACGTAGGGAATAAGTTAAATTAACGTTGCAAGATTTGAGAGCCAGTAAGTGATGAATTTAAAAACAGAACAGAAGCTGAAGAAATGAAACACTGTAAAGTGAATTAATTGAACCATGCAAATGTCGATCAGAAGCTGAAGAAATGAAATTGTAAATAGAACTAAATGAACCATGCATAACATGTTCTATAATGACTAAAATTTAGTATTTGATGTTCTATCACGAGTCGCCATGGCTCAGGCGGTATCACGTCTGACTACGGATCTGGCGGCCCGGGTTCAAATCCCGGCCAGTACATTGGAGACTTTTCTCGCAGTGAGGTGCACTCAGCCTCCTATCAAATTGAGCAACAGAATGTCCTTGGTACTCCTGGGCACCTTGGGAAGGGACTGACCACCCCACCTCACTTCGTACCGTAGGTCAAGAAAATGTGGAGCGCTACCTCCAAATTACCACATTTCCCATGCGCCGTTCACGGCGCGTGCTTATCGCACAGGGGATAGCTTCATTATTTTAGTGATTAAGAATATTTCCCATTTCACTTATGGAATACAAAACACTTTCTTCATTGCCATCGGAAATCAAGTAAAGGAACTGTTTCCAAGCGGCGGCAAATGGAAAATCGTACACCGGCACAGACTCAACACCAGAAGAAGAAATAAGCACCACAATAATAACAGCTATGCTATGTCATGGTGTTTGATCTCACGTGTTGATGATCTGATACGGATTATTAACTTCCGCATATTTATAAAAGGTGTTTATAACACTTAGCATGCATGATGATTACTATAATTTGACTCTACAGCATAAAAGTAATGTTGTACCTTGTTGTGATACACTCATTTTATAGGAAGTGTGTAAGGGAATTTGTAAGATATTCAATGGAAGCTTTGCCTACTGCAATTACGTAATCAGCTAATAAAAAAACAATGAAAGTTTGTTTTCACTTGAGCTTATGCTTGAAATATAATCTCTTTATGAGATGGATGGCGTTTTCTTAATTAAATATTTTCACAAATTTAGCTTTGCTGACGAATCGTCTTTCTAAATTTGGACAGTTCTTTTAGGGTTATCAAATTTATAAAGGAATATAAGAAATACTAAAATTTTAAGCACAATCTAAAATCTTGATTTATGTTTTTTTTAATAACATTTAATTTTGCTTCTAAGTAGTAGTGTGATATGATTGACCTAAGTTTGTCTTATTGAAGGGAAGACTTTAAAATTTAACGTATTTTCTATGGATAGAAAGGAAGTTGTAGCCTTAACCCGGCATTTGTCTGAGGGACTCTTGACGACAACTTCCGGGGCAATAATGAGAAAGACAGGGTTTTAGTTTGGGTACCATCCCGGCATTAATCAGAAGAAACTAGGGTAAACCCTAGGAAACCTCAGTCAGGACGCTAAGCAGCAGGAATCGAACATATTTCCTACTGTCCCAAAATCCGCAAAGTAACCACTGGACCAGTATGATTGGGTTAAAAGCAAACACACTAACTGGAACAACTTCTGAAGAAAGATGTATTATTATTATTTTACAGTAAGACCTGTTTCTTAAGTGACTATTGATAGTTTAATTGAAGACATATGTCTCTTTCAGTGGAAGTGTTTGTTTATGCAAATTATTCTATTTTATCTACAACGGAGATAAAATAAACCTCCAACAGAATAAATTACAACATTACCCTGTGTTGTAAGAGACCTCTAATTTGATTCTAGGTGGTGTCCACATTTTATTAAAACTTTACGTGTCTTGCGTTTCCAGTGCTTCTTTGGAAAAAAAAAATGGAAACGCTAGTGACCAGAACCTTTAATGATTATAGGTGCGCGTTGTTGAATTGAGGAAATCCTTTGAGACCTCATATAGGATGTTCACCGTGGGCTGGGCTCGAACCTGTACCTCCTCTGCATTGCTTATCCGAAGTCAGTTACCGTGACCACTAATCTACGAGAGCTGGTTTCCAGGTACTATTAAAATCTACTTTGAATTGTAGGTCCCGTCCTTGACACGTCATCTTATTCCGTGGAAGTAAATGAAAACGAGCCATCAGTTCACCTTGCCTGTAAACTATCTCCGTTAAATGTGTACAGTAGTGATAATGGAGTTGTGTATACGCTCGTTGCTTTGTTAAGAACCTTCTCTTGGATTCATTGTGAACTTATTTTATGTAGAACTCATAAATTGTCAGTGAAGAGCAAGGAAGGAAGAGTATTTAGAGCATTAGACCGTTGCACAGTAGAATAAGCACCTGAATTATTATAGGTAGCCAAGGTCCATTTATTTTCAAAGTGCTAGATGAAAATTATATTAACAGTTTGTTTACATCATAACTACAAACTTCCAAGTAGATAGTTTATGTCTCACAATTTCACTACATGGTAATTAATGGCCATTACAATTGTAGGTCTCCAGAGAACCTAGTTTCTTTAAATTAATAAGTGAACTAGATTTTAGATTTTAATTCCAGACGATGAATTGTCATACATTAAAAAAACAAAACATTGAAAATAATTTATAATCTGTTGTTCTATTATTTTGATGGTTCTTCAATTGAGGGCGCAAAGATTGTCAGCAGATAACGTGCTGTAAAATGAATATGACATTAACGTCTTGTATTGTTCGTTATTAGATTTCATGTCAAACTTAAGTTACAATGATTTGGGCATGTTTATATCCTAGTCTCACATTTTAATAAGAAATGAAAACAGTAGCTTTTATATTTTTAACTTTTTTGACTAAAGGTTTCACAACTTCTTTTATATATATTTTTTAATATGAACTATTTAAACGCTTCCTGAACAAAAGTTTTATACAAATTACCGAATATTCTATACACTTTGCTAGCTTATTAAGGAAATAAACAATGGCAGGAATGGGGATGAGACCGGAATCACTTCAATGATTGCTTTTACTTTAACTTATTGGTCTAGAACTAACATAGTAAATTAACCATTTTTCTCGCAATGTGCCTTTAGAAAAACGTAAAAAGAAAAATCACATTTCCAGAGCACGAAACCACGGAAATTTCTGATAAGATGTGAACATGTTAAATAAGTGTATAAGATTTTTTTTATAACCTAGACACACAAGTATATTGAATTTAAAATGACAAGAAAGTAATTAAAACGTTGTTAAGAGAAGTATTCACAGTTTACAGAAATACGTTAATTAAGTATAAAGACTTCAAACATTATATTTTCTAGACTTTATGATATTGGAAGCGGACGCTTGACTTTGTTCTTAATACTCGAGGAGGAATGGAGCTGAAGGTGGCTGTAATTCAAAGTACCATTTCGACATTTACAGTGAAAAACTGAATCAACCGTATCTACCGTTTTCAAGATGTGCCGCTTTTGCAGTGAAGGTGAAATTACATAGTAAATATACTTACAGTATAGTCAATCATGCAGATTTTAAGGATTTGTTAGCAAATTATTTTAATTTTCAAGCTTATGAACGAGGCATTTTAATCGAAATTTAGTTAAATAAAGAATAAACTTAGAAGACGCTGTAGAATTATCATAAAAACCTGTCCACGAAAAACTCGGTTGAATGAATTCACTTAAAGTCTAAGAACTAAAATGTTAAGTTATAATACGTTCATTGAAATCACCACATTATCAAAATGTTATTCGTTGAGCTACCGTGATTGCATTGGAGAAAAGAGAGCTCCTGATCACACAAATAAGGATATTAAATTGAGAATGTCAAAAGAAATAATTTTTTGGAAATCGTTATTGCAGTTTTCCAAGAAGCTACCCAAATGCGTATAGAAATTTCAGTTACTGTTCTACCACTCATTCAGATCTCCTCGAATGCAAGGAAGAATTAGCGTAGAGGAGAAAGCTTCTACAGCTACAGCTGCATAATATGTACGTTAGTTTTCTTTTTCAAGTACGAATATCAAAATTCATTCATAGTATCTTGCGTCTTGTTATATAGCACTTATTTTTCAGTCTGTAACATTATCATACCATATCACAATTCCTCTAAAGTTAAGCACAATTTAAGAATACTATTTTAGGTTTGAATATATCCTAGAATATTCTAGGATGTACCTGATATATGCGTAGAACATTCTACGAATCTCTGTCCAGCATGAAAGAGTATTTTGGGAATCAAGAGAGAATATCCTATGCCATACGAAATCCCAGTATTGGCTAGTCAGAATCACGAGAAAGTAATGAGAAAAAAATAAGTCAGGACTGAAACTTCGTGTTTGTGGCCACGAGAGTGTCCTTGTAGGTCGTCAGTTCTTTCAAAGATCTCTTTTTGCGGGAGGGAGACTGAGATTTTTAGTGGTCCTAACAGTGATTTAGGATACCCTTCCGTCATTCTCTTGGTGTTGAAGAGAAAGGACCTTCATTCATTGAGTATGTTCAACAAAACCTTCATCTCCCCTAAAATTAAATATTGATCCCCAATTTGGAACATGGCTAGTATTTCAAATCTTTCTCATATTGATTCTGTTCTGAACTTCTTTCTTGCTATAGTCAAAAGAAGAATACCATCGGTACATAGGTTAAGCAAGCCCGAGTTATTATCCGTTCTTGATCTCCATGTTCTCTCTTCACGTCGATAGCTGGCAGATTTGATGTACATACAATATACTTAATGGGAATCTTACAACTGGAGAGTTAATATCTAAATTTTACTTCAGTGTTCCCTTGCGAATAACAAAATATAATAACCTGCTTCATTGTACCATTCCATTGCAGCGCTCCTTATTCTATAGACTGGTAAATATGTATAATAATTTTGATTCAAATATTGATATTTTTGGATCTGAAAACACTTTCCGTCGAGCGCTAAACATCAGTAGTTGAGTTATTCCTCTTGTGTATTATAATTGTCATGTTTTTTATGTTACTTGCTGAGTTACATGTCGTTTTATAATTTAATTTAATGATATTTGGTTCCAGTGTTAATTGGCGATTCCAGCTGTATCTGAAACTTAATAAATAAATAAAATATTTCTGATACTTGAGTTTCGATCCCAAGAACTTCTGTTGAACCGAGATGACCAGCAAAAAACGTAACGTAGACTTGAAACGTCTACTTGAGTGACAGGCACTCTATCATTGAGCTACTAAGGCCCGTCCACTTTCGTTTTATTAGAATCAGTAAATTCAAAGTTTGTAAACTTACAGAAGATGAGTCACTTAATTGTATTCATGTATACAAATAATCTTACGTAAAATGCATTTGGAGGTGAACTCCTTCTTCTCACCTGTCAAATCTACCGTTGCCTTTTGTTTACATTTCCTTGCAACACAGATTAAATCAACGAAGGTGAACGTTTTCTTTACAACTACAACAAAAAAAGGTATCTTGACGTATATCGTTGCATGCGTTTTTACCACACGGACAGATGTTTTAGGAATTCTGTAACACTGGCAACATTTTCCAGCTGTTGTCTTCGTCACGGGTGGCGGAAACAGGCGAACGACAACGCTTTCGGGGCAAGCTTACCGTGAAATAAATGCTAAAGTCTCTACAAGCACTCACTCTCTACTACATCCCTCCTACCTTTCTTATCTTCCAGTTTTCCTTACCAGTCTTTTTTATGTATTGTAATGTTTCGGAACAGTTATACTTTAAGAGGCGCATGCAAAGACGTCATCAGGTCACACAAAATATCTCCATCTACCGAGACAAAGATCAAGCAAGCAGACGTGAACTGCGCCTATTAGATGATGGGAAAATATTGATACAAAAAGTCAACGTCCATTTTTATGTTAAAAAAATATGTAGTACTAAATTCCGTCAGTTTAACTTCAACTTCATATAAACGACATGACGTTTGATACAATAATATTCTTTCTTACTTCAATACTGTGTAGTAAAGGTCATGGTTACGAATCGACATTGAAGAGATATTAGTGGTTCAACCACGCTCGGGCGCCAAATCTGAAGTTTTTCTGGGCTCAGTTTCTCCAGCAAATGTCAGAATGGTACATAGAGTAAACGTCCTGGTCACCATTTCCAATTGTCATGAAAGTTCATCCTTCATACTTTAGGATGGCTTAGGCCAAAGACGCCTCCATAATTAAAAAAAAATGAAATAAATACATTTTATACAAGATAAGCATTCATACATGTTAATGTCAGGCTTTTATAATTATCTTTAGAGAAGAACCCGGAGCAGTTAGTGAGATATTGATTATGGGTTAGAACTCGCAGGATGTTGGAAAAAGCTTTAAATTAAAGGATTGGGTACTGCTTTATTTACTTTAGAAACAATAGGAGAATCATTGAATGTCATGAAAGAATATCACTATTTAAAACCTAAAATCCGACATGAGAAAGAAAGATAGATAGGAAGTAATTGGTACCGACCGTCGTAGTATAGTGATATGAAAAATCAGTGGAGTTAAGTTTATGACAAGTGCGACTCAACGGCCGTGGCCACACCAAGAAAATGTCGAGATGGTACTTTCAAGTTAGGACTTGGCCGACATTCTTTCCCCTAACCTATGCTGGCCTGAGCCATAGATACCTAAAGGCATAAATAAATAATTTTAATTTATGAGCAAGTGTGAACCTGTTCTTAGAAGATACTATTATCCTATTCTTTGTTTCTGTTAAAAACTGACACTACATTCGACAACTCCTGTGGTGTATATACCAAGTTCGAGTCCTGCTGCTTGAGATTTTCCAGGGTCTATGAATATCGAAGAGTTCTCGCCCAGAGACTTTACATCTCAGACATGTGACTGCTTTATTAGATATAGCTTGTCTGTCTGGCACATAAGCGTAAGTAAAATAGAAATAACATATTCCATTCAGTACTCACCAGCAGCTATTGGCAGCAAGAGAAAAAAAACAAACTTGAGAAATAACACTCGAACTTACGAACACCTGTTTGTGTAAGATTAAGCTAAGGTATTCTTCTTAAATAATGTGGGTGGATACGTGTATGTGAGATAGAGACAGAGAGGCAGGGGGATTTCCATCACAAAAATATTTGTAAAAGATGGTAGGTTAACTCCTTTTCTCTGCAGCTATAAAGATCCGGTTGGTAAAACAGGTCGTCGTGTCATACGGTTCTTTCAATGTATACTTATCAAAAAGTAAATAATCACACCCTGGATAAGAGTCTGAGCTCGTAGAAGCTCTTGAAATTCTTCGAATATTGCATCAGTTATGTCATTTAGCAAGGTAAAAGAGAAAAAGAATACTTAACACATTTCATCGGTAGAACACTGTAAGACTGAAAGGTGGAAAGAAGCCGCTTTTCATCGAAGGGGGAGGACTAACCACAGGAGGTCGACATACCGGAACCTATTATCTTTTGAACGGATTTCCCCGTTAAGTATTAATAACCTACTGGATTATTTTTATTTTGTTTTATGTCCTTTAGGTATCTTAGGGTCAGGCTGGGATAGGGTGAGGAAGAGGGTGTTGGAAAGTAGTCGGGCAGGGCTTGGTTTCTAGGTACTATCCCGACATTTGCCTGGTGTGACTGAGGAAGAGCTCTGGAAAAACCTCAGTGAGAATAGGTAATCGTTCCTAGGTCTTTTCGATTTCTAAGCCAACTGAGTTACGGCCGTTCAGTCTACTGGATTATTGTGGTCAAGAGAGGAATATGGCTATTTTGCTGGAAAATACTGTAAATTTGGAAAAGGGTTAGAACAAATGTAGCATAATTGTTAGTTGGCTATAATCCTTGAACTAAAGAAAAAATACGCTTGCGTTAGCGAATTGGCACTGAAGCAGGTTCGAGTCCAGTTTCCGGCCATACTAACTAAGGTTTTCCAGAGTTTTACACGGTTTCACCAGGATATACTTGGACCTGATTGCTCCTACGGCATTTAGTAAAAGTGCTTATCGAGGGAAGTTATCCCTAAGACATGTGGCCGGCTTAGGCTATATTTTCCTGCCTTGTCTATAAGTGTAAGTTAAGAAAAACAAACTTCGTAATGCATTGAAGCACTATCATATAAAATTTATAAACTTAAGAACAAATAATGTATTTCATTTCTTTCTTTCGCGCTAAATCTGGCAAGAGTTGAGTTTTTCTACACATCCAGGTCATAGAAATGGCATATGAAATTCTGCCAAAGATCTTGTAATCTGCTGTTATTGAATTTTTCTACGAGCTCCTTAAAATCATAGACTTTATCAAAATCTAATCTAATCGGAAAGGTTATCTGAAAGTTTTCTTTTGATGTGCTAATGTGTAAATGTGAAATACGTTTATAAGTCAAAGGCCATTGAAATGTCAATGTATTCCTTTAGCTAACTATTTTACAGTTCTCTGATTTTTGTAAGAAAAATCTCCCAGAAAGAAAAGAGATACCATCAGAGAACCATTATACTTATCCATCAACACTTCTGTAATTCTTTTTCCTTTCAAAATACTCTAAAGAATGTTAATGTGAAGCTGAGTAATAATATATTTTTTTTCGACAGGAATATTCAAGGAAAAACCATTTTGTTTTCCTCATTCTATACTGAAAGCAATCAATAACAGATTTCTAGAAAATACAGACAGTACATTGAGAGTGAAAGAGAGGCTACGTATCTCTCCAGAAGGCTTCAATGAGTCAACTTGTTTCAGAATCTACCAAAGTTACTTTCACCTCCTGGGGGCTATCCGAAAGTTTATATCCAGTTAATCTAGCACGCCATCCAGGGAGCATATACGTAAATTTGTTGTTGTCCTGCTCTGTTATTGGGACGTAGTTCCTTCTTTGAAACTTCCTGATTATATTTTTTTATTATTTTTAATTCTTTTTTTTTCCTTTTTTTCTTAAATTGTAAGGAAGAACATCACATGCATTGCTTGTAGCTTTATCAATGTGCTTTGACCTAATAGGAAGTTCCGTTCATTCTTTTCATTCATTCCTTCAATGTTCGTTTTCTGTCCTCTTATATTTTTCTTTTATCATTTAGTTTAGCATTTCATACAATATTTGTACGTCATTGGCATTCTTTTCATCACTTCATCATTTCTTCATAATTAATCTATGCAGGTAGATTCTCAGCCTGCGCTCTTAGTGCACTCATCAAGAAACATTTATTTTATTCCTTAGTTTTACATTCGAGCTTTTGATTAACCGATTGATTAACGATTTCAGTACAAGTGAAACCAGGTTCAATTCTCGGTGAGAGTTCCGAATTTCGGTGATGAATCAGCAACTAAGAAGTTACTTGTATTAATAAATACTGAAACTCGATTTCGAGAAATTACGATGGCGGTTCGTTTCTTTGTTCCTTTGGATGAAAGCTGCCTGACAGACAAAAGACACAGGTCTCGAGCCAAGGAATTTAGTCAACTTTTATATTAAAGGATGCAATTAAAAATATGATTGCAGGAGAAAGATTAAGAGGAAGACGCATGTGATTCATGCATAATTACGGAAAGAATCAGTCAAAAGAAAGACGAAGAGCGAAAGAATGGAGAAGGAACAATTGCTGCGGAGGACCTCCTAAGAAGGCTATAGCCTAGGATGGTCTCACACCATTGAAATAATATCGATAAGCTAGCACTCCTCCGAGACTAGGAGCGAGGCGGTTAGGGGCCAGGGCTTTCGCTTAGGCCATTGTTTCTCAAAGTGAAGTGCGTGGTTTGTCGATGGTGCACAAAATGCATTAAGGAATCCACAAAATTCCCGGTCCAAAGGAAAACAAGTATATGCATGCACTAATCGTACTTATCAATACATTTTTTGGCACTGCGAAGGAGAAGTCAACTTGAAACTGAAATTTGCACTGCTAGTTAGTTGTCCCACGTCTTAAAATTTTAGGGCACAGTGTGCGTTTTCAGTGCAAACTTTATTAACAATATTTCTCATTGTATAAAAATTAATTAACATTGCATATAAAATTACTTTATTACATCAAAAATGAATTATTTAATATGGTTATGACAAAACTTTGTCATTTTTCATGGGCGAAGAGACATTATGACACATCAGTGGTTGTCTATTCGGTGTTCTACGGGTGTAGAACCTGTGCAGTTAGTAGTATGTGATTCCAAGACGTTTGATGAACCATTTCTAGGTACTATACCCGTATTATTCTGGTGATACTGAAGAAGACATTGGAGAACTGTATCGCTATAGTCGGTAGCAGAAATCGAAGCCGCGTGGCTCCATAGTGCCAATCCGAAGTCCGTAAACTTAACCACTAGGCCATCAAGGCTGGTCGATTCTGGATACCATTTTAGCTTTTGCGAAATAAGAAAACACGGTTGCCAACTAAACAGCGTTTCAAATGCACTTGACCTATCAATATCCGATTCGTAAAATAGTGACCTTTGCTGTTATTATACCTAGGTACTAACGGGGTTTGAACATTTTCTTTTTCTTAGCACTGTTCAAAGTATTGTTTTTATTTAATAAAGAATTCGCAAATCATTCGTATCCAATATTTTTGAACGGTACAATTCCAGAATTGCCAGAAAGTGCGAAACAACAGTCACAGGAGAACATCCCAGAATTAGATCCATACGAGAGTCAACCTGAAAAATAGTGTACTATGTCTAAAAAATATGTTTAATATCCAATGCAAGTTTGCAACATGTGAGTCCTGTGTTTTCGATGGGAAAACATTAATTTCAGTGTAACATTATTATTATTATTTCGAAATGGCTACTAAAATTCCTCTTCCATGCCAATTTTATTTAGCTTTTCAGTTTTTATTTCAATTAAATAATATTTTTGTGGCGTGACAATTCACTGTAGTTTCTTAGGTTTTCTGCAGACCCACATTTAATTGCTGAATGATATTTGGTGAGTCCATCGTGACCTTGGTTACATTTTTCTGGTTTATCATTACCATTATTCGCGATACTTTTCAATTCTAATAGCTCCATATTGTTTCACGGTGTTGGGTTATCATAAACACTTTCCGTCCTTCCGATAGCGAAGTTGGGTTTTCTTTCCCCATACGCGATAATGTTAAAAGTTATGGCACGGGAGACTCTAAGGTACTATCTTTGTGAAACTTCTGACATAGAGATAATATTTATTGTTTGCCCACAAGTAGGTTTAGGAAAATCCCTGGGTAAGTTGAACCAATGGATGTACATAGTGTCATAAGGAGGAGAATAAAAGTTTTAAGAAGTTTGAGAACTACTTGTGCCTACCGCCCGGAGAATCGAACTTGGATCCCCTTGATTACTAGGCGAGGATTGAAACCAATCTACTGAGATCTAATAACAATCTTATTTTATTGGTGAAATCATGGTTGTGGTGCAATCCAAGCATGAAGTTTTGCCTTCTTACACAATTATAACCGACGTGCATTCTTGTAAATTCCTTTCTCCAAACATATCTAACTTGTAAGCACGTAATACGCTGTGGTTTTGTCTTTACGTCCAGACTTCGAATCTTGGAGTTGATAATACATACCAAAATTCAGTTAATTTACCTAGTTTCTTTATCTTTGTAAAGACTTGGCATGTGTGTACAATAATAGTGAATGTTATTGTTAGTATATTTGGTGAAAATGCATTCCATATGCGACTGAAGAGGAATGAATGAATAAAAGACCAAAAGTTTTCTTAAATGACTAATATTTGGTTAAATTGCCTAACGCTAAGTAAAGAATTATTCATTGTACGTAACTGCAGGAGAAACATGGATTCATAATTAAATATTAACCACTATGATTAATAAATATTTACAGAGAGTAATAAGTACAGTGGCGGCGACAGACTTGTTTTAATTGGTTCTTAAATTAAAATGGATTTTATCTTTCTTTTATCAAAATGTAGAGTGGACCACTGACTGGACCGGTCTGCTTTTGGATTTTATAGCTCACTAAGGACCACCCTTGGCGCCGTTCCTGGATTAGTATGTTATTTAAATTGTCTTCATTCCTTTGGTCAGGCTCCCAAGATCATATTAATATCAGGATACCATTAGATTAAGAGGCACGACAATAGACGACAGTTTTTTAATCCTCGGAACTGCAATATCCCCTATGTGGCAAACTATGAATTTTTCAGGAAGGCCAAGAACCCGTTTTCTGGAGTACAGTCTAAAATACAATTTAGGTACTGAAAAGTTGCCATATGTCAAGAAGTAGAATTTATTTCCACATTACATTTTTCTACAATATACACAGTACACAAAACTATAAACTGGAAGGAAAAAAATAAAAGTTAAAAAATGGCCCATAGGGGGTATTGCAGTTCCGAGACGAAATATTAATAAACTGCGGGATGAATAAACAATGAACATAGTTTTCAATATGCTTCCATTGCTTGTAGACAAAAATAATCTTTCTTGTCACACGAAATTTTCTTGAAAAATATTATAGAGAGAAACAATGCTTTTAAAGTTCTACGCTAATGTTAACACGATTCCGACTCAAGCGTTTGAATTTTCAGAACTAAATTTTTAAACTTTTTCGTCGATAATTATCAGATATCTACATTTCTAATCCAGATAATTGTCATGATGAACTTATAACATTAAACAAATCTAAAAGGTTTAGATGAAAATTTTGAACTTTAAAAGAAGATGAATGCTTATGTTGGAATTCTGCTTTAATACAACATAAAGAATTCCTTTTCATTTAGTCGCTTGAACTGATAACTTCAAGTCAGGTCTGAGTGATAATGTCCCTCGGCGATCACTTTTTCGAGAGCAGGAATAGGAAAGATAGCAGCAGGACCTTAGTTGCGGTACTATCCAGACATTGGCCTGGTAAACATGACGGAAACCTCTGGAAAACTTTAGTCACGATGGCCAACAACTGGACTCGAACCTGTGTGGCTTCTCATTGCCGATGCGAAGTCAGCAGCTTTAGCGACTAGACTACAGGGGATGGATATAATGCATTTATAATACTCTCACTTGCAGTGAGCAACCATGGAGATTTCGGCGATTAACGTACTAGCATGATAATTAGAAGTTTTCGGATTGCTTGATTTTTCGAGCAGAAATTGATAAAATTATTCACATTTTACACTGCCCATAAAAATAAGGAAGTATTTTTGACAAATATGGTGATTTATTGGACAAACAGTTTGTATAATTTGTAGTTATCTTTGATATTCAGTTCAGATGAAACACATTTCAATGTCGAGGAACAGATTAACGCCTCGAAAGAATAAGATTTACTTGTAAAAACGGAACTACTACGTCAGCAATTTGAACAGTCAAAAAATCCAAATCTTTCTGAAACATGTTAAATTCGTTCAAGCCGAAATATTTTGACTAAAATTATAAAACAATAATGGTTGCTATTTTAAGTCTAGACAGAATCAGTGTCGAATCATGCAAGCTAAAATTAACACACCACATTATATTACAAAATGTGTTAATTGTTTTGTCGCTTGTTTCTTAATTTGGTTAGTTAAGAATAGATATGTGCTCCTAATTGATTTTCCCAAAATTATTCCAAACAGAGGAACAAATATTTGTTGTATGTTGGGCTACCTAACTTTGTCTAGAGTCTGGAATTAATATGATAGACAAGTTACCTATGAGTGTGATTATGTATGAAAGAACGTAATACTGACAATCGATCTCGTGAATATCATTATTTTAGTTGGGATCTGACTTGTTTTGTAATAGACTCTTTTTGTTTTACTAGAAATTTTTCTTTCGGTTATGACTTTTACGGACCAGTTGAGTTGCTTTACAGATTTGATGAGAAATCAGTTCTAATTTTTTGTGTTTCCAGTTTCGAAGTTCGCGATAACTACTGTGCATTTTTTTTGTTTATGGTCTGGGAATGTTTATAAGATAATATATGTGCTTAGATGGTTTGTCATCTTATTGAGAACAAAGACCAAGGAAACAACTCTCCTGGATTTCTGTCAATTGCGTAATTCTGATTTCAATAAAGTCATTTCTGAACAACTCAAGATATTAAAGTAAGACAGTCTACCAATTGGACATCCCAGGTTCGATTTTTAGTCAGAATCTTTTGATATTTTTTTTTTATTTGTGTGATCACTGTGAGGTTCATTGGTAGTAGCTCTGAAAGAGGAAGCTGAATCTGAATTTTATCTGCATCTCTAGTAGATTCCAAGAAATGCAAGAGACATCTCCTCCAAAAAGAGACATATATACTTCTTCATAGAGTGACATCTTTTTGTTTGCAATTTTTTTATGTAATTGACAAATTTCCTTGTGTCTTCTGCTTTTGCCTGTCCTAAATATAAGTAAATTAAAAGAATTCTGTACATTGGAAAGCAACTGTGTAATAATCAGTTTCTAATTCATTGTTTCTGTTCTTGACTCCTGAAAGAGGAACCCCAGAGATCAAGAATAACAATCTATCCAGTTTCAGAAACCATATTAGAGATCTTGAAATGTTATTAACGTGTTCAGTGATAACTTTCAATGGCACGTTGATTCCATTTTTGTCTTAGAATTGTTTCCTTACACCAGGGATGAAGTTGCTCTGGTCTCAGAATTTCCTTATGAGCTTATTTTCTTACAATAGCTTTTCAGACTTACATCGATCAGTTTTGGATTTATCAGAAAGTTTTAAATGTTTTGTAGGAGATTTGATGCTAATATAAACGGTGATTGACAAATTAATATAGTGCATTTGGAAGTATGTGGACAATAGATAAATCGAATAAAATATCGTGTCTTTGTTAATTGTTTTATGACATAAAGCAGTTCTGCTTCTCGCTTGAGCTAAAGAAATAGATCTTACGATCTGCCGTCATTAATGTCAGAAAGCAAGAAATCTAGAAAAAAAAAACTTAGAATACCATATGTTGCGTTTTTTTCCAACATATTTGTGAAAGTGTTTGAAAGAACGGAAATTTGGAAAGCAAAAGATAATTATCAAAATGTCATAATTGCATTGTTCGTATTTAAAGATAAGAACTGGTAAGTAATGCGGTGAAATCGACAAGAGACAGTTAAGTAAAAGGAGAAAAAAGATATTTTCGTTGAGATATAATTGATACTAGTCATTTCACTTTTGACAATCACAAATATTGAAAATGTAACTTAATGGGAGAGTCTCCAATAAAGATGCTGGTCAATCACCATTCCTTTGCATATCTTTTTGGTACACTTCAATTTTGTTTTTTGATTTCATTAGATTATGCGAAATTGACTATGTATACACTAAATTAGAGTTATTCCTTATGCGTTACATATTATTTCTTACCTGTTTTAGCACAGACAATTAGTCCCAAGAGAAATCCTAGGAACACTAGGAAGTCCTTCTTTGGCAACATGATTTGTACATGAAGACACCAAACACTATTTGTCACACGATACAAGCACTAACACTTTGTATAATCTTGGTTCTTCTCTGTGACCCAATATTTTTTGATTGAAAACTAATTCAGAAACAAAGTTGAAGTAGGTAAAGAAGAAATTGGTCTTTCAACACCAAAACACACTAAAAGATCACTAGTTTCAAATCCACCTTTCCCAATAGGTCAATTGGCGTACACATCTCACTAAGAACATTCAATGATAAAGTGTGTAATTTGATTATTTTTTTTTTTATCACGTTGCTGTTGAAAGGACCCCCATCTTGCGCCGATGTACTCTGGCTCCTTCCGGTAGGGGTAGCTGTTAGATGACGGCGGTTCCAGAAGAGCGCTTTAGTTCCCTTCCACTTATTTTAGCAGCTCACCTGTGGCTGCACACCCCACCTGCTTGAAGCCGACTGAGAGGCGAGATCGCGGCGAGTTTTTTTGGGAACGAGAAGGCCGACTTCAAAACGAGGAGGAAGGCTGGCAAGCCAGAATCTTTCAAGCGGCACTCAGCCACTCGGAACACCTCGACGTCTTCTCTAACGGTACCTATGTTGCTGCACCGAAGAGTAGAAAGTACTGTAAGCCTCTCCACCTTAGCTCCAGTGTCTTTTCTCCTCCTTGGTTACTGGAGTCTCGAATGTATATGCGCTCTCCATCGATGTCCTATTAAGCCATGTATGTATGTATGTGTATGTGTGTGTGTGCACATATGAAACACATACTGTAAAAGGTTACCTAACATGGGGTGCATACATAAACACCATCAATCCAATCCAAAATGAGTTGAGGTCAGTCACTTTGAACGACAGGTTCTATGGGCGAATATTGACACAGCGGGTAGCATGTACTTGACATATGGAGACGAACACAATTAGATACGAATATCTCACTTACTTAATGCAAATTGAGGTTGACCTACTTCGGGTATCTTGTTGTTTCCTATTTATTTGGGAGCTACTGATCATGGTAACATGATCTCCTTCGGTAAATATGTGTGCTTGTGAAGGAATGTAGCTTTCGGTTGGAAACGCCATTCATTAATTTCTTTACTAAACGAAGTGTTAGTTATTCAGTAATATCTTCTTTGAAGCTCAGTTGATTAAACCAATAGGTTAGCTTTGCGCCTTTGAGAGAACCAGTTTCTGATTCCGGTCGCTCCAATGTTTAACTTCTTCTTTCGGCTACTTCAAAACCCGCTAAATTTATACACTCTACTTCGTGTGAAAAACCCAGCGGCCAACCAGGCAAATGCCGGGATGGAACCTTCAACACAGGCTCTGGCCGACACCTTCCCGAATCCTTTCCCCTCCCCTATCCCGCCGTGAGCCTTATACCTAAAGGCCACAAATAAAATAAATTTATATGAAAAATTATTAAAAATTATTCAAGTAGTGATCGAAGGTGCAAAAGTTTTACACGAAGTAACAAAAATTTGACTCATTTGACACGTATAAAATATTATGTTAGAATATTTTAAAAAGTACATTGTTTACAGTGAAGTTTTATTTATTTTTTTCTATATTCGTTTTCGGCGAAGATCTTACTTACATACATTTCTATTGGAATGTAGATTTTCTTGACAAGAAACAGGATTTTGAACCACAACAACAAAGCATCGAGTTTCGAACAAAAAACACCAAAGACCAAGCTTCGATGAAAAATACGAAACATTGTGTTTTGTACAAAAGCACGAAACACCAAGTTTTGAACAAAAGCACCAGATAGCAAGTTAAAAAAAATACCGATTTCGAACAAAAATCAATCGTTGGATTTGAACAACGACACCAAACATTGAGTGTTGAACAAAAACATAAAATATCAGGCACCAGGTTGTGGACAGCCGTAAGCCATAGTGCTATTACCGCCCATAAAACTCATTTTTCTTACCAGGTTGTGGATTAAGTAAAGATCCCTCATGATCTACTGATTTTGATCTCGGACTTCCGATGCCACTAAAGACCCACGCAGGTTCGAGTCCTTCTGCTGTAAATACTGACGGAGGTTTTCCAGAGATTCTTCATTATTACCAGGTGAATGCCTTTATAATACTCTGGCTGCTACATTCCGCTTCCCTGGCCCCCGGTGGGTGATCAGTGATCACCAAGGGACAACATGTATTCGACGAAGCCTATCCTTCGTCTATGTTGTTAGCACCATTCCTAATGAGGCTGAGAAAACTTTAGAAAGAAGTAAGTCTGCGGTATTCGAACTGCGGTAGTACAGCGGTATTCGAACACTCCATTTGCATATAATTGCTCAGGCACCGTGCGTGTTATGATGATTTAGGACGAGGATATTGGAAGATAGTCGGCCAGAACTTAATTTGTAGGTGCCATTCCAGAATGTGTCTACTGTGACTGAGGAAAACCCTGGAGAAAATTCAATCAGGGAATTTTCCTTTCGAAAAATAATTTTAAAAAGGCATGACTGAAAAGTCTACATTTGAATCGAAACGCTTTTCAAGTAAGATTTCCATCAAAAACCAGGAAAAACATTTCCATCTGTGAATTGAACAAATATCAAATTAGAATTAGAAGAAAATTAGACTTTTTGTTATATCATTTTTGTTATTATATCATTTATGATTTTATGTAATAATATTGCCCAAAGCTGGTTTAGCAATATCTAATCTTTGAGTGAAGTTAAAAAACATGATTGCAACTAGTTTTTTTGTATTTTCGTAAGACTTAGAAAGTTTCTAAATATTAAACTGAGTTTCAAAAATTATTTTGCCTTTATTTTCGGAAAACCTGCTGTTATGAACTGTTAACTTTTTTCACCTCGCCCATTCAAAAATGACAACAAAAATGTTTAAATTTGGCAGCGTAGTATTTTCGCCCTATATTAGATTTTTCAGTTTCCGCACAGTCAATTTTGTGCGTACATGCAGGATCACACTCATTTCTAGGTGCCATTTCTGAGCACTAAACTTGACCACTAAATTCAATCGGAAGAACAGAATCAATGACGGTGTAAAACAGAAAACATTCATTAACGTTAGGTTACCTTCTGATATCTAAATGGATGGGAAATTTAGCTACTAGAGACCAGGCTCTCTATTTTATTAAACTTCTCAACCTAAAAACTAAAATAGAGGACAGACAACCAGACACAGAATTAAATGCTCTTGTCCAATAAAAATAGTACAATTTGGCTTTCCTCTTGATTTAAAGTTGAAGATCTTACTAACAAGAGTGGGCTAATCAACAGTGGAGTAAAATATGTTTGTGGAAGTGGACGACTGACAGCGCCCCTCTATTGTCTCAGAGATTTGGCCTCTTTCCCTCTGGGACATTACAAGACCTGATCTTTCATCTACTTCTACAAACGTAACATATTTAGCTGTGTTTGGGTTAGCCCTTTATTGCAGTAAGATCTTGAGTTGCCTAAGGACCTGACATCTGAACTCTTTGAATATCATTGTTTCACTGTTGAGAAAATTATAATTAGGATTTCAATATCCGCAGTTTAACTAAAAAAAGGAATAAGAAGAGGAACTTCCCCCCGCGTGATGGGCGTAAGCCAAAATGCTAGATACTCCCATAGAACTTATTTTTATTCACTTAACTTGAAAATACTGCCAACACATTTATAAACTGACCAAATAATTATTTGTTTGGAAGCCGACTCGCCTAGTTCTCTTGCAAACTGGACCACGACTCTTTCACAATAGGTTTTGCTGGTCACGAACTGAGGGAAGGCGTACAGACCGACTGAGGTCAAAGGAGAAGGTGGAGACATTTCAACTCTCACGAGCGTGGCCCCGTGGTCAATTCTTACAATATCATTGTTCTACTGTTTTCTGTTTCATACTTTAACTAGTAATTGTGTGCTTTGCATTTATTTTGATTCACGAGTCCGAGTTGGAATATTTGTTTTGAAGGACGCAAACGGAAGATAATTGCCATTTGACAAATAGTAAGAAAAAAGTCGGCAAAAGCGTTAACAGATAAGATTCAAGACATGTATCTGGAATTCATGGGTATTGGCTTTTTACTGGGAGCAAATTATTTTTCTGTTTTATTTCCTTTTCACTTCATCTCATTTCCATAGAAGATACCTGTTTACAATTCAAGTTCAAATGTAAGACATAAAAACACACAGAGGGAAACAACGAAAAAGAAGAAAAAGATATAGAAAGAATTAGAAGGAAAGATACAAAAAAGAAGGAAAACAGAAAAGAAAGAAGGAATGAAACAGAAACAAAGATTCGAAAGTGAAAAAAGAAAGTAGCGAGGTATCGTAGCTCAGTTGGTAGACTGGTGGCTTAGTAGTCGGAAGGTCTGGGAAAGATCCCAGCGGTCGCCCAACCTGACTGTTTTCCCCCAGTCATACCAGGTAAATGCCGGGACTGACTACTTTCAAGGATTCTTGTCCCCACCCTATCCCAGCTTGAACTTGTGATAAAAAAAGAAAATAAATAAGTAAAGGTAAATAGTAAAAGAGAAAGAAGTAAAGAAAAGAAAGGAAGGAGGAGAAGAAATAAAATAATAGAGAAAGAAACAAAAGAGGAAGTAAATAAATAAAGAACAGCACTAAGAAATAAGGAAATATAGAGAAAAGAAAAATGAAAGAAGATAAAT
>JAGDQP010000604.1:82489-108404 GCA_022664845.1 Lepisma saccharinum | reverse complement strand
ATACAGAATATATTGTATATATATATATATATATATGTATATATAATATGTATATATAATGGATGAAGAAAGAGAAAAGGGAAGGAAAGAAAGAAGAAAAAGAAGAGGAACAAAGAAGGGAAGAAGAAGACAAAGAAATAATAAACTTAACAATCTCTTTTCTTCCTAAATTGTAAGGAAATGCAAGGTCCGTCGGCTGTAGGAACAAAATAACACGATAAGCAAGGGGTTCCCCAAAGGAAGTAGAGGATTCCCAGACTTTCTTTAAAAATAAGAGTCGAAAAACGCACAAATAAGCTGACTTTCTCTGTGAGTACAGATGAATAATCATGGCCATCTAACCGGGCAATTACAGCCTCTTTCTTTTATTGACAACAAATACACCAAACGCTCGTTGAAATGTGTGCACTGTACTCCTGTTTGTTATGCAACCACGCATTTTTTTCTTTTTCAAATAGTTCCGCAAAGGAAATCTGTTTGAGATATCGAACTTTCACCAAACGAATTATTGTAACTTGTTGGAAAGTAGTCCTATTCATGCTTATTTAGACTCACCTTTACTTCAGAAAATTTCTGGGAATCCCCTACTTCCTTGGGAGTATTCCTTGCATACCCTTTGCACAGTTTTGGAATATGCATTTTTGGACAGGACAGGACAACTTATGGGTATCAAGCCTCGTCAGTTCTACCGTTAATGGTATTTGCAATATCAAGCTCTAAAGTTTCTTTTCCGCGCTTTCGGTAGCTTATAGCCGTTTGAAATTATTGGGTACTAAATGTTTCAAAATACTGATATGGTGTGAATGAAAATGTAACATTATACCAGCTTGACAAGACTATTGCCGACCCCACGTTGTAACTTGTTAACTTTGCACTATTGACACACATCGACGTTTACCAACAGATTTTAACTTTTCTGCATTATTCTGTCTTTCTTATGGAGAAGACTCATTAGATCTACAGTTTTAACAGTTTTCTCAGGCACACAACTTGAAACTATGTATCTCGAAAACGATGCATTTTTAGACCACCTTTACTAAAACGTTTGATCCAGTTTGAGGTCTAGAATATAACATTTCATTTATGAACGAATGATTGGAATTTCACTCTCTCTCTGTCAATCAATCAATCAATCAATCAATCAAGCGTTAATTTTGTGAAAGATTGCTGATTCATAGGCAGCGACCTTATTGATTAGACTATGAGATCTGGGTACTGATTTTTTATAGGTACGAAAAATAGATCACCCTTGAAACAAACACGAAAAGTTTAGTAAAATTGTGATTCCGACAACATCTACCAGCATGCGAAGCGCTCTGATTATATTACGAGTACATGCATTGACTTCAGATAAATTTTACTTCTCCTTATTTATTCGGTTGACGGGACAAAAAGCCATAGAAGGAAAGATCACACGTTGACAGTGATGAGGACAAAATTACAGACCATGACGAAAAGAAAACCGGAAGACAGGTGCAAGTGGGGAAGCTCAACATTGACGAAATACAATTATTGACTAATCTATCTGCTTGTAAAGAAGTAACATTTTTTTTTTGTTATTTATAGATATCGCCGAAATGTGAAAAACGACCAAAATTTACATAGATCGAAAATGAAGCAATGAGCTGCATTGAGATAAGCATTTTACCCCACCAGCGGAAGTGGAATTTCTCAGCCAAAGAAATACTGCACATGAATAAGAACGAACGAATTCAAGTGAATGGAAGAGCAGACAACCACCGGGTTGGAATCAATCTTGACTAATTTTCTGGTAACCGAGTTCTCAGCCCAGAGAAAAGATATACTTCTTTTGCTGTACACATAATGCTTGCTCTTGCCTACTGCTACAATGACTAGACATTTCTTCCTGTCCTTGGCTGCATCCCTTCAGTTTCTCGGGGCAATGTCTGTTTTATTAATGCCCTTCTCTACCGTCCACTTGTATTTTGGTCTATTCCCAGGACTTTTCCCCATCCCACGCTATTTTCATTATTCTATTGCTAGACATTCTTTGTCCATGTCATATTAACTGTTTTCCTCTCCTTAACTATACCTGGTTTTCTACAGGGCATGCGATTTAAATGTATTCTTCATTTTCCTCTATTATCTGTGTTTTCTACGTCTGTATATTTTCTGCAGGACTTTACTTTTAAAGGACATCAACACATTTTGTTCTTTCTTGGTGCAGATGCATATTTCGCATCCATATAATGTATGGTTTAGTATATTCTTACTTTCTTGTTATGCAATGAAGTTTTCAAAGTGATTAGGTTTTGTACAGATAATAGACATTTACTTCTATTTTTAATTGTTTAAATTATTTCATGTTCACCCTAATATTAGATGATTTTCCTTCAGTTGTCTATCACATTGTGAAGCTGAACCAGACAAGTTCACATAGGGGTCCCTTTGTACTTTAGAAAAAGTTCCTCCGACGTTTCTGAACTGATTATCACCAATTCTCGAACAGTGGTAGTGGCTATGCTGGAAAAGGTTTATAAGTTTCGAGATTGGCAAAAAGTTGAATGGGTACTTTAAGAAAACGCATATTACGTACGGACCGCTATACTTATTTCCTCCAAAGTTGGTATTTTGAAAGAGTGGGTAACCCTCCATGTTTTATAATGCACCAGAACATTGAGCTCATTACTGTTTCCATGACAACGAGACTCAATTATTATATTCGCGTGTTGTGTGAGAACAGTTAGGCTACGTTGCCTCAGAATTGCTTTTATTATATAGAGCTTAACCCTTCATTACAAAACCACATTAGAATGTTAAACTATCTACCGTTCTCGTAAACGAGACTCCCTTATTACACATATATTCTGGTATTACATAGATACAATTAAATCGATTGCAGCCAAACTTGACATAATGGTGTAGCAAATATTCTTAAGACTTTAACCACCATAAAATGTTAGAACATTTATAGTTTCCATTGCAACGAAACAAATATATGCTCTCAAGGATTTAAACCTATTAGAACATGTTGAAACGTTTTCTGCCTCCATAGAAACGATACTAAATTATTAAGCACATATCCGAGCATGACGTAGGAACAATTGAGCCGAATCCAACCAAACTTGATAAACTAATGCAGAGGTTTCATCCCCACTGGAATGTTAAAATATGCTACAGAATTTTAAATGTCCCAATAAAACTAATTGCAATGGTAAGAGCGTGCAGTGAGGAAACAAAACTTGCGGGTATACTCTAGAAGTTCAAATCGAAGAAATTCGTTAGCAACGATGGACTGTAATAGGGAGATGCATTATCACCACTATTTTCCCATGGTGATGGGACTCAATTAAGTTTCTGATAGAACTAAATGTCAAATACTCGTCCAGTTTAATTGTGTAGACATCGCAAAAGATTTAAGTGTCCTAGTGTTGTGTTACTTTTATCCTTCTGATTACCTGTTCGGGTATGATATTAGAAAATACTGGTAATAGTGTATCTCACTATTTCGGTCCATTATTAGTTATGAATTTTTTCGATTTGTATATCTCTATCCGTACCGGAAGTTTTATTTTCTCACTGCTCGTCCTTAACACTTCAATTTTGCTGGAAATTTAAAATACTGTATTGTGTTGTATATGTTTTCTCTGTTAACACTATAGCTTCTGGAATCCTATTAGTGAGGCAGCAGTGGATATTCCCAACTTTTATCTAGGTTATGTTTAAGCGTGAATGTTTAGTCCAGGGTGATGATAGTCGGTTTAAAACAACATGAGAGGCAATCTTGTTTGACGAGTTGAGAACGGCTATTTCGCTGTGGTTGATGCAGTCCGTTCTTTCTCCTTTCTTACAATAGGTTGTTCCGAAATAAATAGCGGAATCAAACAACTTACTTGACAGCCCACATTCAACCATCCCTCCCACTATTCCTGACCTATGGAACAGTAATACCTATTGAAGGTCATATCAAGAGGCTGCATTACGCCGTATGAAGTGTAGCTGCAGATGTCATGGGACGTACTACAATGCTTTATTCATTGTTGGAACAGGGTAATTTTGTTTGCAGTTTGTACTTCGGTTAGAGTTGGTCCTTGGATATGTTCCGTTTCAGGATGATGGGGTTACTCTGCGCACCAGAGAACATTTACTTGTTTCAGTTAATAAGAGCTGTTTAATAATTCTTCAAAACATTATCTTTAGCGTTTTGCTATGTTGTTTACACTCATACGTAGGCTGCACTATTTGTTTCTATTTGTACGTTTCTGGTGTCCTCTTTCTAATTTGTTGATAACTTTGTAGATTTACGTTGTTATTTTTGCGATTAATTTTATGTTCCATTATATTCTTCAGATGTCCTTTTCTTCTTAGTAGAGTTCTGTACACTTATAATCAAACAATTAATTTCTCATGTGCCTTTCATATTCTTCATTTGCCTTGGATATTAATGTATTTTAATGTTGGTTCATATTTACGGGTTCCTTTAGTTAAGTTATTCTTATTTTCTCTGCCGTTTGTTACTTTATATTTGTCCGGTCAGTTTATATCTTTCAATGCAGTTTGTCTATGAATATTAAGTGGTCTATATCGATACCAGCTCCTCTAAATGCTCGCAGATCTTATATATTGTTTCTTCTTTTTCTATTTACTAGTACTGGTCAATCTGTTTCTTGGTTTCATTGCCTGGTGATATGAACGTATCCTTGTGAATGTTTTCGTGTGGGTACATATTACTTCTACCCAACAAACTGTGTGCTTCTGCAAATTCTATTGCTCGTGCTCCGTACACACTTCAGTCCAGATGCAGACTTTCTCTTCCTATGATCCTCCTCCACAGCTGTTATCACCATATTTTGAAATTAAAATCTCCTACATCTATTTTCATATCGTATTTGAGGCGTGAATCTGCTAATTGTAGGTCTGTGTCATAAAATCCATATTTTGTTTCATTATCTGGCTTCTCCGCTAATACTGCCAAGAAGTGTTTTATGCAGAGAATATAGGAGAGGTCTCTCAAGTTGTAATTTTCCCTCTAAAAAATTTGATAAAACTTCTCGAAGTTCTACAAAATACAAATGTTTCTCACATTTAATATTCTATATCTCGCAACTCCAAATGAGTTAGTGTTATAAACCAGAATCCATCACCTTCGACTATACCAAAAGTTGTTCCAAACCCATCCGGTAAGTGGTTTCAAAGGAATATCGCCGCAGACAGCAGTAAGTCTGCGGTAACAATAAGTATGTTATACGATTATTTATAGCTCTAAATTTTTTGTTTTCCACAGGTTGAAATAGAATGTCACTATATTGTGTTTAACAGAAAATAAATGCTCCTTTAATAAAACGGTCATTTTCTACCCTAGATACCCTAACGGCACATGACATTGTAGATATGTTTCAAGTACTTTGCAAGTGTCTATTTACGTTTCAGAAATCCAGGTTTCAGGGCAAATCTCCCGGTAACACAAATGTAAGGTTGACATTTTCAAGCTTTCAAATAGGTATTAGAGACATTGCTTTTGAAACGTTCCTATTCCACAGCGCATATGGTACGAATCATAATTAATGAATAGGCGCAACTTACACGCAAACATTCAGATGTCAAAATTTCAGCATTTATATTTTTCTCTAGAACCTGCTTTCGAAATAAGAAGGGAGTAAATAGTAATTAATGAGTGGGGTCTTAAGTGCGGAGAGCAGAAGGAGATTTATTGTGATTTGTCTATCGCAGAGTCGCCGTCGCGTAACAACTAAGGCGTTAGCTTATCATGCGTAATTTCCGTGTTGCTAATCCTTTTAAGTTTTTTAAATTTATTTTTTACTATTTTTTCTTTTTTTGTAGTACATCTTCAAATGTGATATTTTGTAATATGCACTTGATATGTAAAGTAAATGGGTAAAGCTCTCGAATCCATACTAGGGATACAGCTCTAACGTGATGAAGACAGTTGATGTACTAGTATATCTTTGATCAATAGTGGTTGATATTGACGCACATACTTAACGTTTCACCGTGACATTATTAGAATGTTACCGAAAATAAGAATGTAACCGTGACAAAGGCGAACATTTCGCCGTCACCGAAACATATCTCAAAACGCTGTAGAAAGAAACTGAAATATTAATGTAATGTTACCATTCTTGCAGAGTTACCAATATGAAACGTTTTTGAGACTATCGTGTGGTGTTCGGGAGAGTGTTAGCTTACTATCCGAGTGATCCGTGGTTCTGATTGTAATAGTTTTTTATTTTTTATTTTTTCTATAGTACATTAAGTGTTCGATTTGAAACAGGGGATGGTTGGGATTTCCTTCCTCCCCTCTCTGCGAAAATCTTCTAAGGCTTTGTTTTCAGAAATATCCCCATGTCTAGAATATGAATGGATATATATATAATTTTTATAAAATACAGTTTTACGTTGTGAGAAAAAATCCCCCCTCTCTGGAAATTGTACAAGTCGGACACTGACAGTGAGTACATCTGCAATATTATGTCTTTTATGCTCTTGACAAATAAAGTAAATGGGCCTTCCAGGTTACCAATATCCCTAGCATGTTGTCTTGCTTTATTTAACATTTCTTTTAATAAATATAATACAGTTTAGAGCGAATTTGTCGTCGCTCTACAAACAGATAACAGTTTACGTTTGCTAATAATGTGATTCACTTGATAGATATACCAAACAATTAAAATATCAGTATAAACAATCAAATGTATACTGCTTACAGAGAGATTTGGCATAAACTTGTATAACTGAATTTTCAATTGTGTTACTGTGGTGATCAATTCTAATTGGTTAAGATATTGAAACATTTTTCTGGTGTGAAGTGAAATCAGATATATGTTAAAGAAGTAGGAGTTCTGAAGGTAAATATTTATTTACATATGACTCGAATTTCTGGTCACTTGAGGATAGCATGATCAACTTTTTAATGGGTCAATCTGAGTTGATATCCAAACAATTCAATAAAACATTCGAGTAAACTGTAAATTCTGTGTAGGTCAAGGAGATATTATGAATATTTGAAACTTAACAATTTTACAGTCACATTTCACTACAAAAAGTATAGAAAACAATTAACAAAACATTCGCAATCGATTTGAGTTAAATGTGTTTTACCTTCTGTTAGTTTTCTGCCTATTATTATTTATGAGATGGTGTCAGTCTTGACTACAGGATGTAGTATATACCAAGGAGTTAACTATGCTATATTTGCGTTAGTTCTATATCTATAGTTCAATAAGATTAAGTGATGTAGTTAGGATGCAGATGCTATAGAATATATTACATTTCTAGATGCATGCCAATCTAACAGCGGAATATACGCAAAATCACCAGTGAATCGTGGTATTCGTGTGGTCTGAGACATCAAGCCACCATCTCCAAGGTTCTGTGTTCGAATCCCGGATGGGGTATTGATGTTTGTGGATTTTTAAAATTTAACAGCGAATGTAATTGTGACGGGCCGTTGTAATTAGCTGCAAAAATGACCCAGAAATACATATTTGTTTTACAAAAGTACCAAGACACCTTAAAAACCCACATGGTACAAATATAAGTAAAATGTGTTGGTTTCACATTTAGATATATCCCATAATAGATATAGATGCTGACATTCTTTAATGGAATGCTGGACATAATAAACTAACACTTTTTTCTTTCAAAAAAAGAAGAACCGTAACAAGTTAGCTCAACATTGACAAGTCCATACATATCATGAAATGCCAAAACAAACTCTCAGAATACGCACTAACATATTTCATCTTCATCACCATCCACTTTCCAGCTTAAATTTGTGAGGTTTCTAACTTACAGTTAACACTGAACTGGATATAGAGTGGTAACATTGCTCTTGAGTACACGTTGCCCTATAAGACGGTAGACCAAGGTTCTCTTTCTATGATAGCCCTGTCAAATTAGCTCAATTTTTAGATGAACGTAGAACAAACTGCAAGAGAATTTCTGACAATGGTTTCAGACAAAAATATGTGCTGAAAACGATGGAACAAAATCTACCACTGTAACTCTATTCATAACTCCAACATGGCGGAAATTAACAAAATGGCGGATTCTCACAGGCTATGTATGTGTATCTATAAGTTTGTTACCTCGTAGAGCCTAAAGTACTTGAGTAATTTTAACACATGAGATGTCGTTGGATTTGCCTTGATCCATACTGTGTCCTAGGATATATGAAACTATGAAATAATAAATCCAACATGGAGAAAATCAACAACATGGCGGATTTTCACCTGCTATGTATGTATTATGCAAGTTTGTTACATCGTAAAGCCTAAACTACTTCAATGATTTTAACAAATGGGGTGTCGTTGAGTTTGTCTTGATTCAGAATGTGCCCTAGGCTATATGAAATGTTGAAATAATAAATATGATGCTTAAATCTTGAGTTAAATCTGTAAAAGGCACATAGATTAATCCATTCGCGCATAGTGTTCAAGAAATTGTACACTGATTGCCTCTTAATGATTAAGCGTTCTATTATTGGCAATTCAACCTCTGTACAACGTAAATAAAATATGTACTGCAAGTTTACGAAAGCTAATTAAAAAGCAAGTAAGTAAAACAGTTTGAGGTTTTAGTGCTTTCTTCAAAACCTGTAATTTTGTGATATTACAGTTGCCTTGTTTCATCGCTTTCAGCACATATTTTTCATCTAGAAACCACTATCACAAATTTTTCTGAAATTAAAATCTGCCATGTTGGATTTATTATTTCATGACTTCATATCCTTCACAGTCTGGATCAAGATGAATCCAACGGCACCTCATTTGTGAAAATCGCTCAAGTAATTTAGTTTCTACGAGTTAACAAACTTACAGACATACATAGATACGGTACCCTGTAAAAATCCGCCATTTTGTTAATTTCCGCCATTTTTGAATTATGAAAGTGTTAGACTTTGTTCCATCGTTTTCAGCACTCATTTTTCGTCTAGAAACCGCTATCAGAAATTCTGTTGCAGTTTGTTCTAGTTTCACTGCAATGTTTACTGGACTATGAGCAAATTCATTATATTGGGTTGGTGCGAATGAAATGTCCGCTTCAGGTGCGTCATATTCAAAGACCACAAAGTGAAAACTACATTACCTGGTTAATTAAAGGAGTAGTCGTCTGCATCCACACACTGTTGTGGATTCCGTGGCGAAAGAAATCTGGAATCTGGGATGCGAAGAAGTCTTCAACTGCATGTTCCACCGCCTGATCATCTGGGAGGTCTTCCCTGCCAAGAAGTGATCGAGATGCTGGAAGAGGTGGTAGTCAGTGAAAGAGAAATAAGGGGAATACGGTGAGTGAGGGAAGGTTTCATACTGGAATTCACGGACAGCTTGCGCCATTGCGCAAAGTGTGGGTGGGCATTGTCATGCAACATGTGGACACCATGTCTGTTAACCATTGCTATATGCTTGCGGACAAGTTTGCTGTGTAGACAAGTTTAGCACTGTAACGATCTGCAGTGATGGTTTCACTTCACCTGAGAAATACATGATTGATCACTTTCACCATAGACCACCATTCCAGCAACAACACCTCCCGTGGGTGGAGAGATGGTTTAGGACACCGTCCTGGAAGTTAATCACGATCCAACCATTGGTCTGACCGTTTATAGCAAATCCAATTTTCATCGGAAGTGACAATGCGCTGCAGAAAACCTTCCCACTTATTCCTTACGCTCAGAGAACTGCACACATCTAGACGAAGATTCTTGTTAACCGATGTCAACTTATGTGACACCCATAAGTTCAACTTTTTCACCTTACCGATCACATGGAGTCACGAATTTATGGCGTATGCCTAATTTATCTGCAATGGCACGAACACTTTTCGAAGGGTCCGATTCCACAGTGTTTCTGAGCAGCTCATTCGAACATGACATTGGTCGGTGTTCACGTGGCTCTTTTTGCAATGTTTTGTCACCGGGACGAAATTTGGCAAACCAATGGCGAATGGTGCGTTCATTCGTCTTTTCTGTCTCAAATGCACTGTTAATGTTTTTGTTTCTTGCGGCTTGCTGTGCAGAATGGCCCAGTTTGAATTCGTAAAAAACAATTATTCACTGTTATTGTGTGTTCTCCGTGGTGCACTTTCATACGACCCTGTTTAACAACACAGTGTCTCCTGATTATCTGGATACCCAAGTCTGTTTGCCAGACTGTACAGAGTTTGTTACGTTAGACGTGTGACTTCAATTGATCCCTGTGTTATGTTGCTAAGGTGCGTTTCTCACCAGGAGTCAAAGTGGTCATTTCATTGACACCAAACATTGACACACTTACCCAGAAAGAAAATCCTTGTTTGTAGTTTTAAAAAAATGTTAAATAGGGCCTAAAGTTTTATTGACTTCAGCAAAAGTTTGTTTTGACGAATTTTATTGGCATCAGTAAAGAAAAAATACGATAGTACCTACAAGACTTGAACACAGTTCGGCTAGTTGGTAGCTCAATACCTTGCCTACCAGTCCACCACGCTTGTTGGATGAAGTTAAGTGGTGTTCGGCTTATATAAGAAAACTTTTAGAACTTAAAATTTCCAGCATCGGAGAAAGCTAAAGGAAAATGATTTGGAAAAAGTATTTCAACACACTCCCTCGATATTTTCTCAGCAAAGAACCTTGCGCATGCTCAGATTGAAGTGTGGATGCTCTCCACAAAGCCCTACTTAAGGGCTTGCATCAGTCAATTTACCAGTCTTGTCCTATTTCTGTTATTTTACCCAAACTGATGTAGGTAAAGAAACAATATGTTTCACTTCCTACAAGCAGTTTAAATTATAACAATGGACACTATTGTAATTAAGACAATGTTAACAGTCACGACATATAAAATTTATTTTGAAAGTTTTTTAAACGTACTGGGATTAACTAATCTACTATATACAGAGTTTTTACCAAGAGTAAGAGTGACAAAAATGAAGAATAGAAAAATGTGTGCGATAACAGTCTTCCATGTCAAAAACTCTATTTTAAATAGAATTATCACATAATTACTATGTGAGAATTCTATTAAAAATTATCAAATAATTACTATCCTAATATGTAACTTTCCAAGTTCGTCTATTCAAAATCTCATAAAATTTAACACATCAGGAATATTATTATTGTAGTGAAGAAAACATCATAATATGTCATAAACGTACAAAAAATAAGTTACTGCTACTATTCCTAACAGAAAATGATACACAACTATCAAAGTTGTTGACAGAGTCATAATTAAAAAAAAGGATCTACTTAAACCAGAATAAACGAAATAAATTATGATTGACAAAAATGTTATCGTGGAAGAAACAGCTGAACCCTCGATCATGGATAAAAATAACAGTAGAAAAGGCAAAATCAGGAACGAGAATATGAAATCTTAAACCGTAAGAATAAGGCAAAGACGAAAATAATAATCATTAATTTGAGTTAATAAAAATAAATAAATATAAATAAAAATGCAATAATCCAGAATCCAAAATAACCCTCCAATACAAGACAATAAGTAAACAGATTGTTTTAAATACTATCTCAAAGAACAAGATTGGATATTCAACGGTAATGGTATGGCGAAGTTGGAAGATTTAAATCAGCAATCCATACCTCAAAAAGTTCAGTAATACAAATGTGAATATCTGACGAAAATCATTACGTCAAAGCTGGCAGGAGAGGTAAACTAATTAAAAAAAAAGACATTTTCATGATGTTCGGAGACTGTAGGAATATGAATTGAAGTAATGTCAGTACTTGATTTAACGCCATTTGTACTGCAGGGAAAGAATGTTGTTTCTTGAATTATTGTTTGAATAATAAATGAAAACGCAGAAAGACGTGAAAATAACGGATGATGATAAGATGCATAAAAATTCCTAGTGTTTACAAAAAAATTTACTTATCGTTATGGATGAGACGCGATTTTATTGAGTATTTTAATCTGTTTATCGATAGTAAATGTCACTACAATAATTATCTTTCCATAAAACCAAACTTCCTATTAATATTTCCATTTCAGAATGTTATTGCTGACTTGATTATCAATTTCGTTAAAATTAATACTGTTCATAAAGTTCCATATTATGATAGAAGATTCATTCAGTTGTAGAATTCGTGATGATGAGTGACTCGTATGGGATGATAACAGTTATACAATATTTTACTACCTACATCTTAAGCTTGTTAACCTTTTGTATTCTTGACATGTCTTTTGATAGTTTTATAGAGGAAACTCCAGTGAGAAAGCACAACATACAGATTTCTCTTTCTGACTTCTTTGAACCTTTGCGTTTGTTACTTTATTCTTTTGTAACCATAAAGTGCAAAGAGCTCATATTATGTGCCAATTGTGTTGCTGTTCAAAGTTCCTTCTGGTATGGATAAATTCTAGTATTTTCTTCGTTTGTGATGTTCAATCTGTAGATTCGCCAACCCTTTTGAGAACTTGTTTCCATTTTTTGACCATCCTTTGCTAGATGTTTCAGTTTTGTGTAACTCTTTGTTACATTGTCTTTCTTTAAATGAGAAGTAAATATTACCTTGTGCGTTCCCTTCCTCTTTTCTCTTGTATTTCTCCTTCTAAACAGCACGTGGTAGACACTGATGTCTTAATATGTATTCAATGCAAGTATCTCTTCTTCTTTCGAGTTTTGTTATTCTTCTTCTACATTTCTTTACTTGTGTTAGCGCCTCTTGTTTTATCCACCTCTTGGTCTAACTGATAGTTTTCATTCTACTCCAGTAGCGTCTTTAATGCCTGACTTCTGTCATTTTTTGTCTGTGCTCCACTGATTAAACATATGCCATTGTAATTCTGTTCTCATCTACAACTTTACTGAATTTGATGTAATAGCACACTGATTCACTCCGAATGCCTTCTTTTACCATGGTTTTCCTTTCTGTTTTATTTCTTTGTCTGGTTTCATAACTTCTGTTTATCATTTATCCCAACTATTTAAACAGCTAGCTGCTCTTCGTCAATTATTTCATTCTCAATGTTTATATTATTATTCTGAGTTCCTTTGCTATTATATTTGCCTTAGTTTTGTTCTGTTTATTTTTATGTTGTAGTAGTTTTCCTTTTGATGTATTTTTTCTTTAATTTGGTTTAATGTGTTTGTATTTCTTACAACTATAGTATGATCGTCGGATATTTAACTCAACATAAAAACAAGTTGTTTCTTTTACCATGCTAGAGTATGGAATACAAAAGTTTCTGTTCCAATAGAGATCTGGAACAGAAATGGAATAAGAAGATGATTGAATACAAAAGTTAGACTATGAGAAAACTAGACAGAGCAGAGATAAATTAGTTTCGGAGATATTTTTAAAAATACTTGGCTTGACACAGAAATATAGATCCATAAACATAAAAGTGAATTTCTTTCAATGAAATTGCCAACAGCCAATCATCACCCTCGTATATGACTTTCTACACTGTAGTCCGCTACATCCTAATCCAGGTAGCTTCCCATCACGATGCTGAACACTGAAGTCATTATTAATTCCTTACAAAGTATCGGATAGGAATGATCATACAGTACATCCTAACAGCTCGGATTCTTGGCTCTGCTAAAATCCCGATCTGGGTTTCTGATATCCGAATCCATGGATCGGTGTACTTTTGGCTACCTGGATCCTAGTCCAAATTCGAATCCACGTTGCCGCTAATGGATAAAACTTAGAGTTTTGTTTAAACATTTCAGCCAAATTTACTTACAACGAAAAAGGGGAAAGTATTCATTGATCCCGTTGATTTCCCCTAGATCATATGAGTTTGACATACACCAATCGTGTACTACGCACGGCAAGATATATCTGGTTTATTTCAACTAAATTTTAAAGCATGTCAGTAACTCTAAGTTTCAAGTTAGTTACCACTTTTGCGTGTCATTTTAACTCAGATGGTTCAATGGTACTATTTACACAGACCCCTATATCACAGTGTTAGCACAGAACCAGTGTTAATTATGGTGAGATTTGCTGTATTGATCTATTAACATTCAAATATCTATAAGGAAAATAACTGGTGTTAAAATGCTCTATGTTACATAACTTGTTCTCGCACCATTAGAAACTATATTATACACGTCATATTCAACGTCAGATAGTCTTGTAGTCAGATTATAACTTTGGATCATTTTTGCAACTAATGATTTCGGTTCGTCCTGATTCTATAAGCACAGTTAAACTATCAAAATGCAACCAGTAGGGATTTGAACCTACAACATCGCGAAGTCCTGCCTAACGCTTTTTACCTCACGACCACACCCGAGAGCTATAAAAGTTACGTGCTTCACAAGTACTTTCTTAGAAAATATATCATCCTATAGAACATTGCTTATTCTCAAAGCAGTAAAATCCATAATTGAGGACATTACCGGAAGAAGGGCACATACATCAAAAACGCATTTTCGCTAAACAGCCGGTAAAGATTTAGGTTCAATGTTACCAAGAAGCGTTTGAAATAATATGTATGTTGATGACACCTGTCCTATAAAGAGCATGGAATTAGGTTTGAAAACTATTAGATAACCTGATAGAATTCAAACTTTGCATGAAAATATAGTGAAAATTGTGTATGCATGTTATGTGCCTTTCTTCCGCCGGCAATCAAAGATTTCATGGTGATTAAGTTGAAGAAAGAAAGCATAAACAATTCTAAGCATAGTATGTAATACAAAAGAACATTGAAAATGACAATAACAATAGTCTCGTTAAATTGCCTCAGCATTGAAAAAAAATATATTACAAAATGTCTATAAAGACTCCATCTTGGATCCAAATTGGCGGTCCCCAACAATGCATTTTTAACACCGTTTGAGCTAAATATACGAAATTTAGCATAAAAGTGTATTATCAAGAGTAGTATAGGATAATATTATAACATTTTGAAAAAGTCTCTACGTTGTATTCAAAATGGCCGCCAAAAACATTTTCCACACCGGTTGAACTAGAGATACGAAATTTGGCATAACGGTGTATTATCAAGAGTAGTTGAGAAAAATATTATAATATTTTTTAAAAGTCGCCATCTTGGTTTCAAAATGGCCACCAGAAAAGTTTTCTGCAGCATTTGAGCTAGAGATACGAAATTTAGCATAAAGATGTATTATCAAGGGTAGTTGAGAAAACTATTACATTTTTAAAAAGTTGCCATCTTGGATTCAAAATGGCCGCCAAAAGCATTTTCAACAGCGTTCTAGCTATGGCACTAATTTCTCCAATTGACTTTCAATCGAAAAGTACGTCTTTTTCCCTATCACGGGCTAATTCAGTTATTTTTATATGTGATCTGACTAGACGAAAGTTTCTGTCCCACTGTGTAAATGATTGGCCTCTGACGGAAAGTATGTGAAGAAGTTCTACATCAAACACATTGCTGAACCATGAACAAATCTTGATCATACTCGAGTTGAGGTTTTGTCCGCCAGCAAGGTCCGAAAGTACTTGCGGAAACTGTTCTACATATTTCTTTCTACCAAGCTAATGAATCGAGATATTGACTTGAAATTTGCAGCACATGTAGAAAAGAACATAGCAGATCGTTTCAAGCGATTGCCAGAAAAGGGGCACATAGGTCTATGTGTTCGTTTTCCAGCAATGTCCTCAATTATACTCAAGTTGCATTTTAAATTTTGTTTTCCTTTATTAAATTCATGTACAAAGACCCGTTTTCACCCTTTTCTGCTTACAAAAATAGCCGGCATAGTTGTTTTGACACCTCGGGTTTTAACCATATGCTCTAAAATTAGGTTTATGGTTGCTTCGAGATACAGGGATTCCAAATTCTAGTCCAAAACTGGCTTATTACAATGGGAAAATAAAATGAACATTTTTGAAAGTTTAATCAGTTTGAAATTTTAATATTTATTTATAGTCTTTAAGCATTTATGGGTCAGGTCAGGATAGAGTATGGGAAAGGATCGAGGAAGCAATTGGCAATGGCCAAAGTTGAAGGTACTATCTCTGCATTTGCCTGACGTTACTGAGGGAAAATCTCATTAAGGTGGTTGGTATCGAACCAAATGCCTTCAGAATGCGAATCCAACGCTCTGCGAATCTACGGCAGTTTTGGTTAAATCAGTTTGCGCTTCTTCCATCTTGGATTTCGCAATTCGAATATTTTTATTTTAGAAACAAACTTCAGCATTCTTCAGAACTCCTAGAAACCAAACTTCATAAAAATTTGAGGAATACGAAACTCCAGGAAAACCAAACTGTAATCGCTATTTAAATTTGTTGATTTAAAAAATAGATAATTTAAATAAAATTATTTAATTTTATAAAAATGAATAAAGTGCCTTGTTACTAATTACGTTGTGACATGAATCGGATGTAAACCCTACATTTCATATCTTAGTCCTTATCATGAAACGATAGGTTTTCAGTTTCACAAATCTAAACCAAAGATGTAAGTTTCTACATAAGACTAGTGGGTCACGAATATTCACAAAACGCTCGATTTATAGCCAATAGCTAGCTCGATTTATAGTCAATGTATTTCGTGCATATCGATTTGCTTAAATCTAGCTCAGAAATTACGCTTTTCTTTTTTACCTTCCTTTATCTTCAAAAGAACTTTTTTTCTTGTCTCGGTGTTAGTAATCACCTCATAAATTTGGTTCCTAAAGTTCGGAACTACCCTGGATATTTCTTTTCCGCCTTGAAAAGCAACATTTATTATTTCTATTGGTCTTTATAGAGACTAGATGAGAAAAAATCCTGAAAACTATTTTTATTATAGGAAATTTTAAAAAGGAAACACTAATGAAAGTGTAGAAAATGTTTGGAATGATGTGTACGTTTCATATAATAATACATATATATTTGAATATGCGGCCAAATACTGTGTAGACCCTATATGACTGAAAATACACAATGATGTACTATTCACAAATCTTCTTATACAACTTAAAATTATATTTAAGTTCCTAGAAAAGTATAAATAGAACTTTGTTTTTAGGAAGAGACTAATTTCTTCCACCTAGTTTTGTTACACTCACTGGTCAGGAAATCTGTCTAATTCAGTTTCAGGTATAAAGCGAAGTGGTTTTGCAGAGTTGCTATCATTTTTTAAACTGATTTTTTTAAAGTTGTGGGTGTGTGCTTGATATTTTGGTGACTAGCATTCCCTGTTGGTAGAATCTCTGGTTGAACTTGTCGTTCTTTCGTTGTAATCTATCAAGAATTACTTATTTCACAAGGATTATTAGTTTTAGAAGTATATATCCAAAATCTTAAGGAGGTATATATTAAAAAAATATGTACAAAATGCGTCTTTTAATAATAATAATAAAAAAAAAGAATTTAGAAATGATTTTCTTGAAATCCTAAAACTCCGAGCAGGGATGGAAATGAGAAGAACGTGGGGAGACAGACGTGTTTTCCGTTTGAAAACATTTTTGAGAAAGAGGAAATGAATATAATAAAGAATTTTACGAGCAGCTGAAATTAGGTAAGCAATTTTTACCTCATGTTATTCATTTCTGTTTTATTTTGTCTCAACGAAACAGACATCTCAGCTTCAAAATAAGCAGTTAAAATTTATTTACTTACAAGAAAGTTTCCAATACTTTGGGCATATAATGTCATTTTTACATTGCAGTATTAACAACAAAGGTACCGAAAACAGCAAATATAAAATAACAAGAGATATAGAGTTATATTTCAGTTGTATTTGCATAGAAGAGAGATTCATTTCGTGATTCTGCAGGTTACATAAAAGTTTAGTTAGAAGAACAAAGTACTGCATTGAATATGGCCATTAACAGTTTTGTGTAAGAAAAAAATCGCTAATAACATAATGACTGCGGGATGATTAAATAACAGTATAATAAAATATAACTTCATAAGATGCACTATATGGATGTGCAATATTAAAAGAAGGTGAAAAGTGCAGTATACAGAGCATCATCAGTTATATTGCAAGCATCATTTTGTAAGGTAAACGGGAAAAGTGGTGATGAAAAAACTATAATTTTAAACGGGAACAAGAGATATATAATGATTCATCAATTAGTAAAAGTGTTAATCGTGGTAGCTTGAAATATGTAGTGGATAATTCTAAATATCCTCTCCGACATTTTGTTTCGACTTAACATGAAGTTCATTGAAAATACTAATCTATGCTCTCTGTTGATTTGTTTTACAAGGGGTGTCAGCTTTTAAGGGATACTTCAAACAACATTTGATATCAGTTTTCTATGAAAGGAACTGAACGAAAAGTCACGTGCAATCAACGTCTGACTTTTCTCTTATCTTGAGAAGTAAAACATGAAACATACAAGTAAACAATTTAACTCTTGCAGTCCAGGAGTTGATACTTCAAAACTACATTCCAATCATTATGTAGTCTTTCTTGTCTATAATAATACACAGCTAATAGGGGTGGTTTCCAATCAATGAGTTTTTGCTGAGTTCAACTAATCCATTTGTATCACCTTCTCACGAATCTTACGAATCTTATATTCAAGAAAATATGTCTCCGGTACGGCATATGACCTCAAATATTTTTATTTTTTCTCTGATTATTAAATTCTCACACAGTGCAAGTTGACGTGAAGAAACATGTCATATGAACAATAGCAGAAGTAACAAAAATACACTGTTGTAACAGACACAAGTCATATGGCATGACATCTTGTTAACAACTTTGAAAATACTTTTCTTCGTGTTTTCCAACTCAACCTTCAAAAAGTGGTCAAGGTCGGCATTTTTCTTTTAAAGAAAGGAGGAACAACAAAGACTTCCAGAAGATACTGCACTGATGTTCTAGGTAGACTGATTTCCTATATATATAAATATATGCAAGCGTAACAAGTTGGTCACTCTTGGCTTATCACAAGGATCCGTTGAAAAGGGAAAGTATTTCTCCCTTTCTTTCCTTTTAACGGAATAAGTGAACGTCACGTAATTTTAACTAGTAATCAGTTCCGTTGAAATGTTTTGAGAAGTCTCTGTTAAACTATATAAACTAACAGCAGTCGCAGTTAAGTCATTAGGGCTCTGTTTAGTTCACACCTTCTTAACTTCCCATAAAGCTATGTTTACACATTTCTTCAAATAAAGAGAGGTCGCAAATTGATTCTAAACTCGTTAAGTGTTTGCACGAACAACGTGTATTGTGTTGCTTCCGCGCAATTGGCAAACTACTTGCACAAATCAAATTTACTAAAATATTAGAAAGTTTTTCTTTCGAAAGGTTGGTTCCCACCTGTACATTACCCGCCAATCACCACTAAATTAAATCAAATAGACATTTCTTTCACAGCTTGTAGATAGAAAGTGTCTTGATGGCTACATGGCTCTAACTCTTCTAGCACATGAAATATCATGGATTTAGCTCCAACTTGAAACAACCTTAACTATACATTCTCTCACGCAAACCGATAATACCACGATAATGTTCACGATCAGGATCAAAATAGGAAATAAGAGTTAAATTTATTTGAAGTGCATTTTTAAAACAAAATGGAGCAAGTACATATGAGGGCTACTCAAAAAGTTTCTGCAATCAATATATGATATATATAAAAGAGACATGTACATTTCTGGAAATGGCTTTATTGCTTTTCAAAGTATTCACCTTCAAAGTAAAATCGATACACTTTTATGTACACCCAAACCAATTTGAAAACAATTTTTCCACTCGGAGTATGGTACCTCAGAAACCGCTGTTCGGAATGCATCAACAGCTGCTTCAGGCGACACAAATCGCTCACCACGCATCTTCTTTTTAATGTTTGAGAAAAAGAGAAATTATTAGGTGATAAATCGGGCGAGTACGGACAATGAGTAATTAATTCAACATTTTTACTGGACAAAAAATCAACAGTTGAATGTATTGAGTGGGAGCTGGCGTTGTCGTGGTGAAAAATATTTCGACAATTTGGGTTTGTTTTACGCAATTCATTGATGACTTCTGGGAAACAAATTGTTGTGTACCACTAAGTTACAGTGTTTCGATCTTCTAAAGCTGTGGTTGCCACAGCTTCTTCCGGTGTTTAACAGTATAATATTTAACACAAGACAATTTTAAGCCGAGTAATTTCACTTCTTCAGTTGTGTTGAATTAACAAGGCACCATATTCATCACCGCTGAACACTCGTTCTGTGTTACAACTGTACCAAAAAATCTGTGTTAATGTATAACACCGGATCCTTTGTGTTAAATTAACACTCAAAAGTTATAGTTTTCCTCGGGCTACTGCTCTGTGTTAAAATTACGCTCAAATAATGTTGGTATTTTTTGCCATTTTACTTATATACATTTCTTATACTTTATATCAATAACTTAATATAAGTTCTTACTTAAATGTTGAAGTGTTTAGTTCAGAGAATGCTCTACGCTAGGCGTTCATGACAAATATCTGACAGTGAGTTATTCTTTTTATTTATTACGTGATCTATTATGCTTATTTTGATGTTATTTATTTTCATTGTATATTCATCCTAGCTGTATTTGAAACGAGTAAAAAAATAAATAAAGAAGATAGTACTCTAAAATATGAGGGCCGTCCATAAAGTAAAGAATGTTTGCGCACCACACCAAGCTCAGATCCTCCTACCACCGCGATTACATATGCGTCAGTCAGCTCCCCCTCCCACCTTACCTCAGTGTGAGCCGGTCATGTCTGTTGTTCTTGTCAGTGTGTCGAAATGGCGGGGTCTATTGGAAATTCCGCCAAGTGTGAAATCCGGTTTATGAATGCACAAAATGTTCGGCCTATTGAGATTTTTAGGCAAATAAAGCAAGTTTATGGTGGCAGTAGAATGAACGAGTCTTCAGTGAGGACATGGTATATCATGTTCAATGAAAGAAAAACCAATGTGCACGACGAGGATCGAAGTGGCAGGTCATCTCTCGTTACAGATGACTTGAAAGAAAGTGTTGAAAAAAGTAAGAAAAACAGGCGTTTCACTTTTAGCACCTTACATGAATCTTTCCCAGAAATTTCAAGATCTGTATTACATCACCTGTTCCCAAAATTAAAGGAATTTGTGGGTGGGAAACAGTTTGCAAATGATGGGGACCTCAAAGAACCAGTCACGTTCTGGCTCAAGCCATTGGCAGCAGAAGAGTACAACAGCAGTATTGGGAAACTTGTTCCACGTTACAATAAGTACCTCGACCGCTACGGGGACTACATTGAGAAATAGAGTAAGGTAACATAATAAAACAAAGTATTGTAATGATATCTTTAGTTGTTTTATTAGTTATGCTCAATCCTCCTTTACTTTCTGGAGAACCCTCTTATAAATTGTGACTATGTGGGATGAAAGCCCATTTTTTATGCCTGAAAATAAACTATCCATCAAAACTTAATATAGACTCAATTTAGTAAGAAGGTGAGCGCTTATTTTGGCACACTTTTTCAAGTTTGTTGAGTAAAACGCGAAAATAAGAATATTTGATGTAAATTCGGTGGCATATTTCGGTTGCAGAAATGTTTAAAGCAATCGCAAGTACAAGTTTATAACTTTTCATAGCTGTTGGAATTGAAGTGATATGTCACAAATATGGGTTTCTAGGTGAGAAATATTAGTGAGAAAGGAAATACGCACACGTCCGTGAAGAGCTTCCTAAATGGATTGCCCAATGTCCATTAAGAAGTTCCGGAATTATTTGTCTTTTGTTCGTGCGAGAAAGCGGAAACGAAATATGTAAAATTCAATAAGAAAAAAAATAAAGGAATAAAGATGATATGATAATACAGAAATCAAGGTCTGAGCAAAGCTTCTAAGGGAAGAAAAGCGAAGATAGGTGAGAGAATCAGAAAGGCCGGCTGCACTGAAACTGCAAAAAAGAAATCCAAGAAATTGAAAGACTCTTGCAAATAAAAGGAAGCTCGACAAGAGACGCAGACGTTAACTAACCAATATCAGATCGTGATGAAGGACGAATTTCTAATTAGGAAGAATATGAAATAAGAATAAACAGTTCGTCAGAAAAAGAGAAAAGGAAATTATTTTTATGAAGTCTTTCGCAATTTTCCCTCGATCTGGAAATAAACCTATCTTCTTTTTCTCATGTAACGGTACCATCGCTCATAGAATTTCACTTTCTACAGAATATTTAAATTTCCTACAAATTACGTCTCGTATAAGGATTTCATTTAGATAATTGCTAAATAACAACAGGTTTTGAGATTTCCGGCGTGATACCGTGGCGTAGACGAATGGCGGAGAATGTTTGTGGTCAGCTGAGTTTTTATTTTTCTTAATTCCAACAAATGTTTACTAGATGCCAGAGAGAATACTAGGTTCGATATACATCTCGCCTCGGAGAGGTCAAAGACCAGAAATTGGTCAAATTAAATAAGAATTAAGCAAGATATGTTTCGCTTTTATTTTTTTGATAAAGGAAAAGTGTATACTTATACAAAATTTCGTAGTAGATATTGAATTCAGAGAGTCTACATTCAGAATATGTCCACTATTAATTCACGCTGATTGTGATGTATTCTTCCCATTGACTCCAATTTTACTCGTTATCAAATGTATTTCCCCGCTAGTACCAGAGTGATCCTATTAATATGCTTGACACAGTCTGTGTTTGCTTACCTCTGAAATGAGAAATCAGACTGAGAGCTGGAAAGAATAATTTTGACGGAAGTATCTGCATGATTTATCCGAAGCCAACTAGGAGGTTATGTCTGCTAGGAATATAACGATTGTAGACTGGTAGATAGTCTTCCATGTTAATTCATATTTTTATGTTTGTAGCTTTGTCAGCTAATCTACATATCATTCCTTCTGTAAACAACATATGTTACGTGCTAATTAATTTTCGTGTAGTAATTGAAGCGTACAGGGAAATAAGAGGGAAGGTGCATGAAAGGGTGATTTCTTGTAAAACGCAATCTCTCCCATTTACTCCCATGTATTTCATATTCCTAAAACGGGTATAACTTAGAGATTTTTTTTGAGCTTTTGGATTGAAACTTTCTGAGCGGTTAGCTGTCATTGTGTTGTTATGGGTGAAAACTCAATATTTTTCCCGAAGTACATTTTGCCCTTCTTTCCCTGTACGCTCCAATTCTGATTGCCCAAAAGTGAAATATTAAAAAGGATGTCGTGGAAGAATTGTGCAGCTGAATAAGAGCAACATTTATGCTATTGTAGTTTGCTTATTTATTTTTATGGCACCTGAATAATTTCGCTATTATTCGTTTTGCACTTCTCCTCGTCGTTTTTTTATCTACCAAGCTTGCCCCTATCGTTTTATGCTTTTCAAGATTGTCTCGTTTCACTCTTTTTTTCTATTGTGTTTTCGTTTGCTCTCATGAAAAAAAATCAGAATTGACTAATGTTGTTTTTGTTTTAAAAAGCTTCATTTATACTTATTAGTCTTTTGAAGAGTGAAAGTAGTGCCCATTTAAAGATGTTAGGGGAAAGTGGGGAAATGGCGCTCAGAGGGTAATGGCGCTACCCTTCCCCAGCAGTTTCTATGCCTTCACTGTGACTGTAACCAGGGCTGAAACGTAGAGCCCGATGGTAGCAGTCAGCAGAGTGAAGGCGTTATTAGTAGACCTTACGGCGTAGGCGGAGCACAAAGAAATAGATTTTCACTGAAATTTATGTAAAATTGGAAGAAGAAAGATTACAAGGTAAATAGAATGAAATAATGATTTATAGTATTGAATAATTTTTATGAGTAATGATCGTACCTGCTCTTCATTTTGAAGTTGTTATAGGGCAAAGAATCAATGTTGTCTCCGAGTGAAAAACTAAAATGTTAAAATGGCGACTGTCGGGCAATGACGCTCAGCCTAAGTGGTATTATGTTTCAGAACAATTTAATCACATTAGGTAAAATATCCTCGTCCCAATCAACACGCTTTGTTACAAGTCAGTACATAGTATATACTTAGGTTCCACATTGAATTGATTCATGGTCTTTTGGGCTTCTAAAGCTCCGACAGGGATAGTAGCGGAAATGTGTCGGTCAGGGTCTAAGTTGAAGATACTATTCTGACATTTGTGTGGTGAAATTAAGGAAAAACTTTGAAAAAACCTGTCAGGATGGTCAGCCGCTGGGGTCGATCTCAGAATCTCCAGAATCCTAAGCCAACGTTCTACCACTGAGCCACGGCCGCTATGTTCTTCTGTGGATAAACATGAAGATACCTTGTCCTTGGTGGGTGAGTGGTAACATTCGCTGTCTTGTATAATCAAGGGATTCTGGGTTCGATTCCCGGTGGGAACACAAGTGGTTCGGAACCCACATTAAACTGTAGGTCCCGTCCTTAGTAGCTTATCAGCTCGTTTAGAACGTTAATTACAATTCAATTAATGACGTTACCGTGGAATGGGATAAATAGGAAAGAGTGGAGTGAATAGAGATATAGAGACAAAAATGTTACTTATTAAGCGTCTCCGAGATTGGTGAGTGTAGTTACCCTACCAGTAGGGCAATCTCGCTCAAGTGTATCTCTTCTCTTATGAAGTATGCAGGGCTAGCTAACAAGATTAGCGAATTAAATGATACGTAAAATTATGCTAGAAACATTGCTCTCTCTAACAAACTATTCATTTAGTTTCTATTGTGTATAGTTTTTGAGATATTGACAATTTTCCTTAGGTGGGCGCAATTCCCCCACTCTCCCATAGTAGCTATTTGAGTTATTATGTACTTACTAATTTGTTATTAACTAGAGTATCACGTTTTATCTAGAATGATCATTGTATTGTTTGATCTAAGACTTGTTTTGTTTCTCTTTCCTCCATAGAAACAATTGGTTTGAAGTACTTCTATCCCATATTTATTAATACTCCATTGTTCAATATATCCACGGAAACACGTTAAAATAACAGTTTTGATTCTGATGTAAAATAATAATGATATTTACGAAGAGCTACGGATGAAATTTTGTGTTCAGCCGCTAATGTAAGAAAATGATATGGTAAGTTTAAGTTTCAATATTTTAAAATTACAATTATTGTAGTACAAAATCCAGCATTCAATATTCTATGCATGTGAAGGAAATGTACTTCTAATGCTGATATAACGCAACCTATTAACAGAGTTGAGCCATTCTTCTCAATCAGTAATCGTAGTTGTCATCCATGACAGTAGCCCTGCAGACTGAGCGTGGTAACTCACAAGGAGTGCCCTATGAAAAGTTATGGAGTAAGCATACACCTACAGACTAATGTCCATTTCAGATATAACATGTGATTGTAATCCAGCTCTCATAGTCCGGTGATGGTCCCGGCCTGCACATCGGCACTGGTAGGTAAAGAGGTTCGAGTGCTCTTAGCACCTATTAATTAATGACTAAGGTTTTCGAAGTTGTTTTTTTTTTTAGTGTCAGAGGATCGTACCCGGAATGCAGGCCCAGGATAGAAAACAATGGCGACAATCAACTAACGTGATCCGTAAGCCATAGAGTTAGTTAATTAGTAAGTTTCTCAGATCTTAAATGAACAAGAAAGTCTATAGTATGTAGCATGAGCGAATTAAGACCAAAGGGCGTGCGAAGTAGAGTAAGATACGAAATTTTATTTCTCAACTCTGTTATAGTATAGTATCATTTTGAAAGAACCATAGTCCTTTCGATTTAGAAGTCACCTGTAACATATTCTAAGAATGTAACTCAGAGTTAGGACGTAACATATTTAAAATTATAGTCAAATAAGTACACAATAATTCCACTTGATTAAAGATGATTAGATCATGTTTATTAATTTATTCTAGAAAAGTAATCCATATTAAGTCTGATGGATTATTTGTATAGAACAATCGAACAGGCAAACTAACTTGAGGGAATGGTCACACAAAAGCAATATTTTATCTTGAATTTTGTTTATTGACTTTAGGGATTTCAGGCTCAGACAGGGATAGAATGGGAGAAAGGCGGCCAGGGTCTAGTTAGTAGGTACCGCCTACTAAATAAATACCAGCATTTGTCTGGTATGACAGGACAACAAATACCGAAAAAAAAACCTTAGTCAGGATAGACG